>OY754969.1:24241317-24381317 GCA_963576475.1 Molanna angustata | reverse complement strand
CATGTTGGAATATTCCAGATTTGGAAGAGTTGAATAATATTTTAAGAATGCGTAGTAAGTTTTCATGTTGACGCAGATGCTGTGCCGGCGTAGTATCTATCTCGTCCCCGCCGTAAAATCTTCTGGGAAAGGGTAAACTTTTGTTTAGATCGGATTTAGTTAAAAACAAAAACTTTTATACTGGCAACATTGGCATACATACGCACAGGGTGTCTTAACAAAACTTTATTTTATCGTGTTTTCAATGACTTTGAATATGCATGAAAGTTATATAAAAATGATATTTTACTGTGCAATACTTTGTGTCAATATTTTATTACTCGCGTGAACTTATAACCACCAATCGTGTTCGATAATTTCTTAGATCTTTTCAATATTTCGACACATACTGAGAAAAATCAGGCGCATATACTCTTTCATCAGCCTTCTTCCCTCCACTGTTGGAGATAGGCCTCTTCCATTTCCTTCTATCTTTGGATATTTGATGCCATCTGCGTCCATTTTCTCCTCGCCGTCCTGACAATATCATCGTCCATCTTTTTTGGGGCCTGTCGGTGCCTCTTCTATTTGCCCATGGTCTCGATTTAAGGATTTTGGAGCCCAGCGTTCACCAACTTGTTTTGCGATATGCCCTGCCCACTCCCTTTTGACCTTCGCAATGCGATCCATGAAGGCATTACTCGGGTCCAATGCCTTATTTTTTCATTTCGGATTTTGTTTCTCAGATTTTCTCCGAGCATGACCCTTTCCATGGATTGCTGCGTGCATCATATAATATGCGTATTTCAGCGCTTCTTTTGTTGAGTGATGGTCTCTAGTCCATATGTCATCACCGGCAGTATGCACATTTAAAAATATTCATAATAATTTCAAGCGCATATTATGGTTCATATTTGGCAACAAATTTGTTTCAAGAGGTTTCGTTGGTACCTATTACATTAAGCGCTGCTAAGTTCACGCAGGTTATTTACATATTTATTGATTTCTTAAGAAGTTCAATTGAATTAGATTAATTTCTAGTGGGTTGATATTTCGGATGTGTATGAAATAAAATACATATACTGACTGAGGATGGTAGCTCTCTTTTTGTGTGGTCAGCCTCCATGATAATCTGTTGTAGAGCACCAGTCACTGAAGACCCAATGCTGACTTAAAAATAATATACAACAAAAATCAATCACGAAATCTCATGACTTTGTAAGTGAAAATGAAATATGTATTTATATAATATTTTAAAAATATTGAGTATATTTTTTTCTAAAAATAACATACTGAAGACGGATTTTATTATAAATCGAATAATTACATTAATAAATATCCCGAGAATCTTTTTATATCATGGTTTATATATTATGAGGTTTTATGAACTTTATATTTGGTTTAGAGAGTAAATATCTATTTTATAGCGAGTAAGTTTTTTCTTTGAATAAAGATCTTAGTCACATTGGTATTGCGTGTATATAATGCAATAAAACATTAAATTCGTTCGTGTATTTAATACATTTTATTTCATAATTTAATAGTAAGTAGGTATGTACATTTTGAATAAATACATTTAGAGGTACTGATAATATTATATTACTTATGAGGTTTTAAAACAAACTTGAATATAGGTTCGCTTCAGATAATATTGATGAATCCAAATAGAACACTCTGTTTCTGTATCTTTGAGAATATATTTTGCCGAGTTAGAGCACAAAACAACAGCGTCCCGCTTCCTTGATGGAAATATTCTGGAAACCCAATGTTTATAGGACGCAGTAGACTGCATTTTGCATAACATAAGGCACTTCTAAAACAAATGCTTTGTTTAATGTTATGATTCCTCTAATACGCAAAATATAAATAGTGAAACAATAGTTCTTAAAATGCAAAAGATTCAAATATGTAGGTATTTGTGATTGCAAATTTTTGAATTGTAAATGTTTATTTATCTTCTTGTACACATTATTAGTATATTACTCACGAGTTTATTGTCAAACGGAAATTTCTTCCAATCGACCAGAGTTAGTAATAATAATAATAAACACTTCCTTGCACCCTGCGCAAGTGGGGAGTTTATTGCCAAATGGCAATTTCTTTCAACTAACCAGTGTTTCCAGCCCAGATAAGCAATATTTTGTGAGAGAAATTAATTTAAATAAATTTCTCCTCTGCTGGGAATCGAGCCCAGGACGCCCGCACAGTAGCCAAACGGCTTACCAATTGTGCCACGGCGGTCGGCAAGAGTCGGTCAGAGTTGATGATAATATACAATAAAATGTGTACTATGGCAATAACTTTTTGACATGTCAAATATAATAAAAAAATATACGATAAAGACAACATATAAAAAGCAATTGAATATAATATCAGGTCATAGCAATGATAGGAAAACAAAAGGATAAGGAGAGGAAGAGGAGAGGAAGAAGAAATCAGGTATTATCAGTTAAATATATATTGCATTAGCCTTTTTTGAATACGTTTAATGAGATAGCCGTGTGAATCAGAAAATCCAAAAGATAATTTTGTAGTCCTAGAACAGTATTTCCTAGCTGTGCATCAGTAACCTACTTTTTGTTGTTGTAAAAAGTGATATGATAAAAAAAAATATAATCATTGATGCTGGTCAACTGGAGAGAGCCCAAAAACAATTTCACAAAATATAAAATCAAATCAATGAACACAGGAGAGAAGTCATGGATCAGATGTTTCTATTTAAAATTATTAATTAAAAATTTGGTTGTCAATATTTATTAAATAAAGTTTATTTCCATAGCCATTGCGAAATGTTAGATCGAACAACTTGTTCTTAGATCCTCGAAACAACACCAATCAAAATCAAAACAAATTTATCAAAAGGGCATGTCATTTCTATAATGTCAATCTCTAGGGTAGTATCCCAAATTCTTTAATTTGTGTAGCTATTTTATTTTTATCTTACAACATAGTAGTAACAAATTTAAGCAAGCTTTAAAAAGCTTCTCTCATCAGTTTTCTTCCCTTTCCTTCCCATCATCAATAACTGTTGAATGTGAGCCTACGAAGGATTGCAAAATATAGGAAAGAAATAAAAATACCTGGTTTAATGAACAAAAAATAGTCAAATAAAATAAACCAAGCAATCTGGCGCCCCCTGGAAACAATAAAAAATGGGCCAATTACCGAAAACAAACGGACACGTTAAGAAGAATAACTGTTAATTATTTTTTGTTGTTATTTGATGGTTTTATGACCATCATCTGTGAAAAAACTCTGTTGGTCTGTTTTTGTTTAATTCATAGTTTATGTTTTTTTGACTAAAGTTTTTCTCTTCAATAATAATAAACAATCAAATTGAAACCATAAAGGTAGGTATTATTTTAAATTATGATGAAAAATAGAGTCCGCAAACACGACTCTGATTTACCCGTATCGTTCTATCACGAGCATCGTCAAAATGGTTCAATCAAGATGTGACAGTTAGAAACGTAGAAAAAAGTTTTAATGTAATATTCTTCTTGTTTTTACTATTCAAATTATTTTGGATACCGTAGCCCTGAAATTCTAAAAGAACTGACACATTAGTGTTGTAAAAAGTTAAACATTAACTATTTTATTTACATTAAATAATTTAAATTTTTTATTGGTATAACATTTTTACATA
Source organism: Molanna angustata (assembly GCA_963576475.1). Taxonomy (NCBI): domain Eukaryota; kingdom Metazoa; phylum Arthropoda; class Insecta; order Trichoptera; family Molannidae; genus Molanna; species Molanna angustata. Next base: position 24,377,692 of record OY754969.1, on the reverse strand, counting down.
TTAGTAACAATGGGAATATCAGTGTTAAGGCCTGAAGAGTCATTTTAGGAGCAGTTCAGAGGGAATCTTGAGGATATAAGGATAAAAATAAATTTTGTATTTCATGTATCATCTTAAAATACAAAATGTGGAAAAATACCACAATAATGTAACTTTAATTAAATTTAATAAATGTAAAATAGAATTATTTTAAAATTAAAATTGTTATGCAATTTAAAATTTAATAATATTGTTATGTTTTGTGTTGTTACACGGGTAAAATATTTAATATTCATATCTTTCTGTTATGAACTCTCGGACCATACAAGTTATCCGTCCGTGAAATTGGAAACTCTATACCGTAACACACTTAATATAGTTTTTCTCCATATTTGTGACAAGATTTCAGATTTTCCACCTCGTTGTTTGTGTGACCACGGCTAGATGAATGTTGTATTTGGCTGTCGAGATTATCAAACTTACGTAAAATTTATATATATATACCTATGTTAAAAAAATACATAACGAAAATTTTATTCTTTTGTGTTTTCTTTTCATAGCGTTCCAACGGGGATCAAAACTATTACAAAGCATAATGGAAATAAATACAAGCAAATGACGAAATTCTTTATATTGTATTGAAAGAAGGTAGTGAAGATCTGTGGAAGGTACGTGAACTATTTTACTTAACTCATATTTACCTGATGTTTGTATGACGTAAATTTTTGGTCCTGGGGATTTTGGACAAAATTTGAAATAATAAAAATTATAACGAATTTCGATAATGAAATAAAATCGAAACTTTCTTTGGGCGTTTTGTAAAACTGGTTATTTTGAAGAAATTATACTTGGAAATACATATCTAATGTCACTTCATTCACATGATGCAAACAAGTTTTTCAAAATAATTCAAAAAATACCTTTTGAACTTTGAAAATCAAGAATATATAGAAAACTCTTTATACAGGAAAATGAAATGAATCATAAATTAGAGATTCCATTTCTTCTGTTTCTTTGAAAGAAAATATTATAAGTGACAACAAATATTTTATAATAGATGTCGTCATCATAGGTAAATTGTAACGTAACAAAAGCTTTGATATTGCGTTACTTTGGAAAATATGCTCGTTAATGACATCGATGATCAGGACCTTAAAGGCCTTTTGAGTTTATGTGTATGTATTGTTAGTGGGGTGAAACTAATAAATAACCTCAATAGATTATAAATTTTTGACGGCAGCAATTTGATAGCAATATTTTGCGTTCCGTTATTGTTCCAATTGGATGCTATAACAATAAAGAAGGTCGATTAAATACACAGCTATTATAGAAGACAAGGAACCCCTATAGAACAATAGTTTTCAACTTAAGAACATCATCTAAACTTCTTTAATTACAGAAAACATATAAGGCAAATAATCTTTTCTGATTGTTTGCAACAGTAAATACCTTATTATTAATCCAAAGTATAAAATATTATGATCACATTTAGATATTTTTTTTAAATTTAAGTATATGTGCATTCCAATTTATGTACTTACAGATTAAGAACAAATTTTCAAATTCTTTTTTCAAGTATTTTATAACCTGTGTAACCTTATAATCAATCTTATTTGTGTGTATGGCATGAGAACATGAAAATAACCCTGAGGGTTTCGATAGTTGACTACATATGTTATATTAAAAATGTCATACAAAAAAAAAATGGAATATGGTCCCAATCTGTCCAAATAAAATAATAACTCTTAAGAAGCTGACCTTCATCTATAAGGTATACCTAATTGCTGTATTTTAGTCGTATATTTTTACATCACTGTCCCTATTTTGTTGAAAATAAACAGTTTTAGAAGGTACCGAATGTTCTTGAATCTTGAGGCTTCAAAAAACTTGTGTCGATTGGAAGAAATGGCAATAAATCAGCCTTTGTATATTCGATTTCATATAAATGATTTAAAAAAATATTACTATTCGTAATTTTCGAAAAAAATATCATTGGGCTTAGATTTATAAAATGGTATCAACTATTTGAAATATTTTCGCCACAAAAAGTTTCACCCTCAGATAAAGGAATCTTGATTTATTTCCGATTATTTGTGACCGCGACGTGGAAAAATATATTGCAGTAGTTGCAGACAGAAAAATAATCCCTCTTGTATTCGTTTCGGTGAATATGTTAAAATTTGAATACATCATCACCCTCCTTAAGATAAATAATAATCCATTTGGTAACTCACGAATAATCGAGAATACATTATTGTTGGAATAACCACTAGTTGGAAGATTAATTGATTACTTAACGCTGTATCTTAATAAAGATGTTCTTTGTATAATAAAGACACAATGCTACAATAGAATTTTTATTCATGTACTTACTTAAACTTTATTTATTGATGCAGTCAAATTATTACCAATCGCCATTCAATTCTATTTTGACTCATATTCATTGCTTCTTTCCAAAAATTGCATCATGTTTTTTTCTTGTCTTTCGGTATTTGATTGTGGTTTGTTCTTCACACATCGCAGATGTTCATGCTAAATTGAAAGTGAGTCCTACACTAATTTACTATAGCAAATCTAATCATTTAATTGTAAATGTGTCTACTTAGCATGCTTTATTAAATGTGTGAAACATGTTAATATCTTTAAAGATGATATAACATAAAATATACGGGCTTAAAATGAAGGACAATAATATGTTTTTCATCGTTAAAAAAATATGGATAAATACTTCAGACGGAAGAGAAACTTAAAAAAAATACTATTGATATTGTTATGAGTAACATGTTTGAAGTTCTACGTATGTATAAGAGACAGTTTCCATCATTGAAAAAAAAAAATAAAAGATACTTGAGTTTATGAAATCGATTAAATGAACAAAAGGTAAATAGGTACCTTACACTGTCTGACAAAGTGAACACACACGGGTACTATGTGACTGTCTTCAGAACTTATTGGTAAAAGCAAAAAAGTATACTTGTATTATAGGTATAATAAATATTATAGACAGTACTTAGGTCCGACAGTGAAAACTGATTATGGTTTGGTCCATTGCACAGCAAAGTCATGTCCATAAATATAATATTTTTGGGTAGTCCTTTTGAGTCACCCTCTTTTTCTCTTTATCTTCAAATTCTAAGAAAACCGGCAGGGAGTATTTTTGCAAGACTATAAAACAAAAGAGGTACATAGGTATTTAAGTATATATTTTTATTTGTATAGGAACGATAAACATCTGAAAAATCAATGAAACATCTGAGTGGTATAGTGAGAAAAATGTGAATTAATAACAAGAAATGAAATGTTTTTCAAATATCAAATTTAACTACGCCGATACTCAGAACATTTCATTACAAGAAATGTAATGTTTTTCAAATACCAAATTTAACTACGCCGCTATTCAGAACATTTAATTACAAAAAATGTAATGTTTTTCAAATACCAAATTTAACTACGCCGCTATTCAGAACATTTAATTACAAAAAATGTAATGTTTTTCAAATACCAACATTCTTCTTCTTCTTCTTTCAGTCCCTTTCACTCCACTGCTGGATAAAGGCCTCTTCCTGAGTTTTCCACTTCTCTCTGTCCTGGGCGCTCTGTTTCCACCCATGTCCCACCAGTTCGACAATGTCATCAGTCCATCTCCTCTGTGGTCTCCCTACACCCCTTCTATTATGATAGGGTTTCCAATTCAGAATTTTGGGGGTCCATCTATCATCCTTCTGTCTTGCCACATGACCTGCCCATTGCCACTTCAGCCTTCCCACTCTTTCTGCAATGTCGGTGACCTTTGACCGGCGTCTTATTTCCTCGTTTCTTATTCGGTCTCTCAAGGATACGCCCAACATTTGTCTCTCCATTGCTCGTTGAGTACACTTAAGTCTGTGGAGGCTTCTGGCAGTGAGTGACATGGTTTCGAGACCGTATGTTGTCACTGGCAAAACACAAGAATTGTACACTTTGGCTTTTAGGTTATTCGGAATTTCCCTGTTGCCGAATATGTACCTCAACTTTCCAAAAGCAGCCCAACTCAGCCCTATACGTCTTGGCAGTTCGGCGGTCTGATTTTCTTTACCCAATACCAACATTAACTACGCCGATATTCAGAACATTTCATTACAAGAAATGTAATGTTTTTCAAATACCAAATTTAACTACGGTTATATTCTGAACATTTAATTATAGGAAAATAATGTTTTTCATATATCAAATTTCTACGGAAATATTTAGAACATTTAATTACAAGACATGAATGTTAAACAAGCACCTACATATACATCTTACGACATTCTCTAAATTAAGCAGAAATGCTTGTGCTATAGGTGAACGAAATCGTTCGAGGCAGGATTTGAAATCGCGACCACTGGATTAGTAGCCCAGTGCGCTAACCGCTCTGCCATCGACCATTCCAAAAAAACTTTAAAAGTTATCTTCTCCTATTAAACATTGCCTCCTTTGAGTCCTCCGCCTCATGTCAGTTTTGTTAATACCCGGAACTTCGAACCTTCGGAACAAATCCTGTGGGATTGTTACCATCCAATGGTAGAAACAAGAGAGATCGTAGCTCCTCGGTGCTATCCGTGGGCCTCTTCAAGGTTCCGTTGGTCATGCGGATCTCGAAGAAAAGCCTTTAAGAACTTCTGTCATAGTAATCGTGCCTTTCTATTGGTAGATTACTATTAAGTTTATTTTTACAGAGATCTTGGACACATCTGATGCTTTACATTGAAAAGATCAATCAAAAGAAGTCAATGACGGTCCAAGAGTGTGAATATTCTACTTACATTTGTCGATTATTCTTTTTGCACTATATAGTGCCAAGATTGCTAATCTAAAGGGTTCCATGGGCAAATTTTGGTGCTATGCATTATTTTGATGATCACTTAGGGTTCTGCGAAGGGGCCGTTTACAGTCCCCATATGAAGAGCGGGTGGTGGTGTAAGAAAGAAAGGGAAAATACATGTCATAAAGTTGACTCCGAAAATATTAATATAAATTATGTATTAACAATTAAAAGTTTGATCCTGGAGTATTGAAGATAACCATGTATGATAATCTAAACGAGATTTTTAAATGTAGAAATGTGAGAAACCAAAATAACAAAGAAGAACTATACTCATGTTGGAAAAGCGACGATGACAGGAATTTTTGGTATCGTGTTCTCTCTGCCTATTCCAACAAAATAAAAACTTGATGGGAATAAATTATCTTGGTAAATATCAATTATCAAGAAATTATGATTTAACTAGTTATTAAGAAATTATGAAAATGTTTTAAAAAAATAAGTAGGTACATTTGATGGAACAAATGGTCAAATTGATGATATAAATACGTTTGTTTATCCATATTCTAGAGCGTTCGGCTTCAAATAGAATGAATATCCACTTACAATAGTTCGCCTTCGATATGAAGAGCATAAATAGTGGAATGGACGGGGACGGCCGAGGTAATGATGGCGCGGGTCCATCAACTGCCCTCAATATCCATGGCGATTATGCAAATAGGAGATTGAAACAGCTTTGCTGGTATTTACGTTGTACTTGAACCAATTGCGATCGATGCAATCAATGCGTTTTCGTTGGGAATTAATAACATTTGAAACACTTGGTACCTATGTATGTACTGGGAAGTCAATGCTAGCTGATTTTTATTCCAATGATAATATTTACTTTTCAACGTGCTATGAATCCATTAGTAAATAAACCTTTTTTAATTGAAACTTCAACGGAAAGAATCAAACTTTAAACTGTTTTTATTTTCATTGCTATGCAGTAGTGGACTGAATTTTCTTATTTTAGCGACAGAACAGAAACGTTTATATCATAAATCTCTGTAATCTTTAAAGGTTAATCAAACCAGATTGATTTTAGATTGATTGAGTTTGTATTAGGTATTTTAATATAATTATATCTACATATGGAACTGCTTTCATTATTCTTTAATCAAACAATTGCTTTCGTGTGTTTAGTAATTGATACCTACACTATAATACTAATTTGTGCACTGTGTATCTAAAAATATCAAAACAACACGTTAATCTACATTAAATTCATTCCATAATGTATGAAGTATTTAAATTAGGACTTGTTAATAATAAAATAAATTTAAAAAAAAAAAACATTCCACTTGTTTCTTGGTCTGTGCATTCCACAAAATTAATTGCCACTGTTACATTTACAATTCACTAAGTGAGTCACAATTATGATGAACTATTCCAACCAATCCAATCCAAGATCTTATGGAATAATCTAATTTTTAACTGGTTGGAAATAAATGAATGGCAGCTGAAATTCCACGAAACTTAAAATAACAGATTTATATATTAAAACTTTCTACTCATGTCATCAACAAGCTGTTATTTTGTATTTATAAAAAAAATGTCATGAAAACTTGATAATAACTCAGGTACTGTCGATTGACAAATTATATCTACTTTAAAAACGTTTAAAATACAAAAACGACAGTAAAAACATAAAATTATGTAAAAATATGATATCCGACAACAATTACATTTGGTTAGCATATTTGTAATTTTGGATTCAATAGCTGAATGCGCAATAAGCAATTATAATAATTTGAATTTGACGTAAATAAACTGCGATTACTAAGTGAATTGGTCGAAATAACAGTTATAAATAATAAGTATTATTCGGAAACGTCACATAATTATAATATTGATACGTCAATTAAGTCTTATTATAAAGTTAACGTTAACGTCCACATAATGCAAAATTTACTAGATTTATTCATCGAACGATTTATTGAATATTTAAACAAGCAAATTAAAAAATAAACAAGGACATCCTTTTCAAAGTTTTCTTTTTGTTGAAATGTTATTGTTAAAAGAAATTCATAAAAATACTCCTGGTTTTATGCAGTAAGTATATCACTATCGTGTTCTAGCATGAAATACAAAATTGTTGATTTTTATCAAATATATATTATGAATTAAGCTGGAAACACGCAAGTTCACATGTGGTTGGAAGAAATTGCCTTGTGGCAATAAACCCGCCACTGTACACAGTATTGTACATGGAGTTTTATAAATAAATAAAAGTACATAAAAACATAAAAGTTTCAGAGCTTTTTTTTAACATGTCTACGTAGGGGACACCAGCTATTGGGATTTAGGTCCATTTTGCTCTTCCGAAGAAGCGCACTACGTAGCGTTGGGAGGGGTTTGCAGTCTAGAAAAGGGTTTATTGATTCGGATTTTAAAAAGACCCGGGTTGTACGAAGGTGGAAACACAGAATTCGGAAGATCGTTCCACAGTCGGGCTGCTGTATTAATAAAGGAGTTCGAGAAGCAACTTGTTCGTATATGTTGAAGGTCCACTGTGAATGGGTGCTGCGATTGAGTAAAGCGAGTGACTCTGTTGCGAGTGGGTGGAGGAGGGACCAAAGAGGGATTTAGTAAAATATCTACGCGCTCTATATAGTACGCTTAATTTTTTGGAGGCAAGTTTCACCTTAGCTTCGATGGAACCTCTGTAGTGTAATTGATTCGTTATAGATACTCCAAGCAGGTCGATAGAGCTACTGATAGGTAGGGTGCTTCCGTTGAAAGACACTAGCAATTCATTGGGGTTTCTCTTCGCAGAAATTAGACAGGCTTGTGATTTTGAGACGTTAAATGAAACAAGATTACTTTCACCCCAGAGCTATAACGAGTCGGGAAGTTAGTTAAAAATCTATTGCAAAATCCAGTACGAACAGACACGTGAAGTTAAATGAAAGGGTGTAGTAAAAATTACTATTGTCATTGAATTAATTAGTTAGGTACTAAGCACAAAATGATCAATTTGTATTCAACCACGAATTAATTATTTGATACCTACGACTGGTTCCGAACGACTGCTTTTTCAGAGGAATAAGCCGTCGCTTTGTAACTGGTCGTATGAAATAACTCATTCATATGGTTTAAACAAAGTGAATTGTAATGAACAAAATTATTTGAATGTGCTAAAAAGTAAGGACTGTAAATATTATTAATTAATACGCGATTTTTTAATTTTTTTTATCACTTCATTTAAATAATCAATTATATAAAATAACTTAAAAAAAATAAGTAACAACACAATTTTTTTAAGTAATTTTATATACCTAATTGATAAAATGGAATAACATCATGAATTAGCAGTCGAAAAATTTGAAATAATTTAAATAATATTCATTAAAAATAGATAACTGCTGCCGAACCAGGTATACCTGTTCTAGGGCTAGCAGTGTATATACATGTTATTATAATATTTCACTGGTGACATATACGTTCACATATAATTATATGTACTAGTCAACAATAATTTGTACCTAATAAGTCAACAATATCCAACAGTATTTTGTACTAGCGAATATAAAGATTGCGAAAAAAATTTTTTAAAATATATAAATTACTATTTATGTTTGGTGTTCATATAAATACTTTGTCTATGGTATCAAAAAACACTTTCTTTGTTTCATGCTCAATAGTACTTAGTGCAAGATTTATATTCAATAGCTCTGTATGTATATTTAAAGTAAAGCCAAGTCTTATCAGAATACTTTTTACGAGTGTATGGTGCACATACAAGTATCGTGTTGTTTGCTGGCAAGAGCTTTCATGAAAAGCCTCATGAAATTCAAATTGTTGGAAGGAAACTTATTATTATGTCTTACTTGCATGCTGCTGCAAAAGTGAAAGTTTGTACTTAATGCAAATTCTATGCAAGCAATGCGAAGGAAATAAATAAATAATCTATAAATAAACTATAATGTATAAATAATCTTTTCTGAAAATAAATAAACAAAATAAAATAAAAAATAATTTATCTAAGTAGTATTTTATATGCAAAGGTAATTTATAAAAGTACGTCAGTTTACATTAATAAATACCTAAAAATATGTATTGGAGTCAGTAAAACTTAGCAAATTAATTGAACGGTAAAATACTTGAAGAATTCATTGTTATTTTCGAAATTTTGTCAACAACCTTATTCCCAATAAGCGTAATATTTTCAACGCGTAAGGTATTTAATGATAACCTAAAGATTATTATTCACGTAAAGAATATTTAAGCTTTCCAGCTGAAGGAAAGAAAATTTTATTTATACCTCAGTTGGTAAGTCGTTTGACTTCTGTGCGGCGTCCTTGGTTCGATCCCCAGCAGAAAATAAATTGATTTAATTTTTTCCTTCTCTGGGCTGGAAACACTGATTGGTTGGAAGAAATTGCCACATGGCAATAAGCTAACCACTTGCGCGGGCTGTTAGGAAGCAAGGTTTAATTATTATTTATCGTTTGTAAATAGCTAAATAAAGAGGCCATTTTGGATTTTTGAGTGACAGACGCGTTACTTTTTCTCCGGTGAATTAAATCAAAACGAGTGATTTATAGTGGAGTTTACTATCTAAATATCATTTATTTTTGTTAACAGTTACATTGTGAATAATGTGTGTTTAGTTTTTGTTTCAATTTAGTTAATTTATGTAATATAGTTAATTTGTGTTTTTCTTTCTACAACGATACCGGTGAGTTCGTTCCATTTTATTTGATTTATTTTTTGTTTGTACGTAGGTAGGAGTTTAATTCTTATTAGCGGTGAAGCGACAGCGACACCAACCGTATGTAGCGATGAACGAACGGGGGGAGGAAGATGAAGGGGGCGGTAGGCCCCCTCCCGCACCTGACAACAATGTTATTAATAAGCAGTTATTCGTTTCAACATCAGGTAAAACTAAAGCCCAGTCCACACTACCGCAAACCGATAGAGATACTAACACGATTCTATCAACAAAACGTTTCAAACCGAACGACACAACAATAGAAACGCGTGTTAACATACCTTTATACCGATACAACGAATGTTCTTTGCCGCCGTATATCGTTCATATACAAAACAAAGTATCGGGAGAAAATCAAATTATGAATGCAGTTTCTTTCGGCTCATTCATTTATAAACATAAATTCACTGATATAAAAAAAATAAAACCTCTAGGAAAACGTTTAATATCCATAGAATTCAACAATTATTTGACCGCGAATTCTATTTTGAATAACAAAATTTTAGACGAAAAAAATTACGTAACATTTATTCCATCGTTTCATGTGACTCGTCTGGGAGTGGTAAAGGATATTCCTACATCATTTTCGGACGATGAAATCATCCAAAACTTGGAGGTTCCCCCAGGATTTGGAAAGGCTTTGAAAATCCGTAGACTGAATTACAGAGACCGTAGGGCCGAAACTCCAACATGGAGACCATCGCAGACAGTTGTAGTAACGTTTGAGGGACAGAGACTCCCTTCTCATGTGTACCTATTTTATAATCGTCTTCCCGTAGACACATATATCTTTCCAACCATACAATGCCATAAGTGCCTGAGATTTGGACACACAAAAATCAATTGCAAATCTAGTATTGCTAGATGTTATAAATGTCGTTCCCAGCATCTCGGTGAGACTTGCACAGAAAATATTGAAAACTTAATTTGCGCTAACTGTACGGGTAATCATTCAGCCCTGGATATCAACTGCCCGGAGTTGACGCGCCAAAAAAATATAAAAAAAGTGATGGCGGAAAATTCTGTATCTTATATTGAGGCATCAAGTATGTTCCCACCGGCGAAAATCACATATTCAGAAAAAACAAAAATTATTCCTAGTGCTGAAAACCAAACCCACTCTAGGCTAAAATGGAAACAAATATCTCATATAAGTAAAACGCCCCATTCAAAAACTAACGCTTTATCAATAAACGAAAAAAAACACTTAGACTCCATACTGATAGCCCCAAATGGAAACTACCCTTCTCCAAATAATGGTTGTGCCCTTCCTAACAATACAAGCAACTATGACCCCATGAACAACCGCAAAGAAATTATCCTTAACTGTATATATAACATGTTAAACGAACTACTTACTACTGGAAACTATGTTTCCATACCGTCCAACGATGAAATAATAAAAAATACATTAAAAAACGCTTCATTAATTACTAACGAAGATAATAACATTACTGAACCAACACATTCCAATACAGATGCACCGTCGGTTCCCCTGCCGTAGGTTGCATAGCATACGTATCAAATCTATATTTTATCATACTCTAAAATGGCTTTAAACATTCTTCAATGGAACTGTAGGAGTGCTGCTCCTAATAAAGACTCAATATTAAATCTTCTATCTGGAAATCAGATAGACGTAGCTGCATTGTCCGAAACTTGGCTTAGAGATGATAAGCTATTTAAAATACACGGTTACCGATGCCTTACTGACAATAGACTGGACGGTCGTGGAGGTTGTGCATTATTAATAAAAGATTCATTATATTTCAATCAGGTACACCCAAAAACAATCAACTGCCCTTTCCAGTTAGTCGCTGCCGAAATAAATGGCACAACTTTCGTATCAATATACATTTCCCCTAATTTTCAACCCACAAAATCAATATTGAAGTCAGTATTCAATCGTTTACCTTCACCATTTGTAATACTTGGGGATTTCAATACCCATCATAGCATATGGGGTTCATCTACATGTACAAGATTAGGCAGAATAATAGTAGATCTATTAAATGAGCTGAGTTTATGTGTTATTAATGATGGATCTCCTACGCGCGTCCCCGTACCAAATCAACGACCAAGTGCCGTAGATTTAACAATTTGTAGCCCAGAATTAGCCACTTACCTGGATTGGAATATTCAACCCGATCCATTCAACAGTGACCACTTTCCGATTTGTGTTCTCTACTCTCATCCGTACTGCAAACTAGTACGCAATCCTTCCTCCTACAGCAATGCACCACAAATAAGAAAAAAGAGATTTAGTAAATACATTTGTAATTTTGAAAAAGCCAATTGGTCTGGATTTGTTAATTTCACGGATGACCCAACCAATTCACGACTAATTTTACCCTCTAAAGAAAATTTACTAGATTGTTACGATAATTTCATAGAAACAATAGAAAAAGCGGAAAATTTCATCCCTAAGAAAGTTAATAAAACCAAAAAATATCCTCCCCCTCCACCTTGGTGGGATTCGGAATGCGAAGATCAAACAATTCTTAGAAAAGAAGCGCTTAAGGTGTATAGAAAAAATATGACATTGGAAAATTATTTGATTTTTAAAAATATTCAAGCCAAAGTAAAGAGATTTCTGAGAAACAAAAAGCGAAAAGGATGGATAGACTTCTGCACATCGCTTTCTCCTCAAACAACAATATCTACCGTTTGGAATAACATTAAAAAATTCCGAGGATCATTCAAATTATCGCCTCTAAAATCGTGCCCGAAGCTATGGTCAGATGACTTTTTGAACAAACTCGCTCCTCCATTTTCTGCAAATGCTGACGAACTTCTCACAGAATATTCCTTCCCACCTAATAACAACTGGTTAGATGCTCCATTCCAAACTAACGAACTCAAAGCCATCCTCGAAATCGTCAAAAATACCGCCCCAGGAATCGATGGAATCCCATATGTCATCTTAGCAAATACTAGCGACAGTATGCTAGAATACTTCACCAAATTAATAAACATAATGTTTGATTCTGGCACTGTCCCTGATACATGGAAGTCCCAACTAATTATTCCAATTCTAAAACCAAAGAAAGACCCAAATTCGGGAGAAAATTACAGACCAATTGCTCTTGCCTCAACTCTTCTAAAATTAACCGAACATCTGATCAAAAGAAGAATCGATTGGTTCGTTGAAAATAAAAAAACCTTTCCTCATAACATGTTTGGATTCAGAAAAAAAAAATCTACCCTCGAAAGTGTATCTAACTTAGTAACAGACATTCTGTTAGCTTTTTCCAGACAGGAACATGTCGTAGGAGCGAGTTTGGACATCTCTAGTGCATTTGATAATGTACACTTTCCAATTCTTAAAACCAAACTCACTCGCATAGGGATCCCAACTAAGTTAACGTCATTTATAATCAACCTTCTTGTTAATAGAAAAATTATTTTAGATATCCAAGGTATCCACTTACAAGAAAGAATCGTTGGTAAAGGATTACCTCAGGGATCAGTTTTAAACCCAATACTCTTTAATATTTACATCCTTGAAATTTTTCATCTTATATATTCTCCGATACAGTTATTAAATTATGCGGATGATTTTTTCGTATATGTATCAGGTAAAAACTTACAACAAATGGAGATGTCGCTTAGCGACAATTTAAAAATAATAGCTTCGCGGTTATCAGACATTGGAATGAATCTTAGTCTAAGTAAATGTAAATCAATCATCTTTACCAAAAAACGTTCAATCCCGGCTATTAAAATCATCACTAATAATACTGCCTTACCAGCTACAACTGAAATTAAATTCCTCGGTATTATCATGGATTCCAGACTCTCTTGGAATTCTCAAGTTATCCACACTGCTAATAAATGTCAGTCCGGTTTAAATGCTATGCGAGCAGTAACGCGCACTTGGTGGGGTGGTCATCTATCTATTCTCAGAATAATGTACACATCCTATATTCGCAGTCAAATCGATTACGGTTTATTCCTTTTAAGCCCTTTATCAAAAAAGAATTCCCAAATCCTTGACAAAATCCAATATGAGAGTTTGAGAATTGTTTTGGGAGCTATGAAGTCTTCACCAGTGAACGCCCTCCAAGTAGAGGCCGCAGATCCTCCTATTGAATTGAGAAAACAATACCTATCAGACAACTTCTTCGGAAAATGCTATAGTATAAAATTTCACCCTTTAGTTAACAAAATCAATCATTTGAAACATTACTTTGTAAATAAAAACACTTTCTGGAAGAATAAAAAACCAACTCCACTAATCAATAGCCTTAAATTTATGGAAATGTACTCACAAGTTCTACTCAAATCTGAAATACTTCCTGTTTATTCCATGCCCTACCATAACTTAGTAGATACTCCAACTTTCATCCAATCTTTAAACATAGTTCCAGATACCTTTGCCTCCAAACGCTTCAACCAAGAAATATCAAATAAATGGAGCAAATGGAAATTACTGTATACAGATGGATCGAAGCTAGACAATGAGAACAACGTAGGATCGGCAGTTTTCAGTGAATCGGACAATGCTCAATTGATGTTGACTCTTCATAAGGAAGCAACCATTTTCTCAGCGGAGTGTGTTGCAATATTGGAAGCTCTGAATTACGCAGAAACAAAACAGTTCTCACACACTTTAATTTTAACAGATTCATTAAGCGCAATTCAAAAATTAAGCAGATCCCCTCTTTCTTATGTGGATGATCCCTACTGTATCCAAATTAGAACAAAAATTAAAAAAATCAAGGACCAAAAAAAAGAAGCATGTTTGGCATGGATACCAAGTCACTGCGGAATAAAAGGGAATGAGAAGGCAGATGAACTAGCCAAAAGGTCAACCAAATGTACTACAAGGACTCACCCCTTCATTATTTTAAACGATATTCTTCCTAATATTAAGATGCGCCTAATGGAGAATTGGCAGGCTCATTGGGACTTTGTCTCTCAAACGAAGGGCAGGCTGTATAGAGAGACTCAGCCAAGACTAGCCAGAAAGCCGTGGTTCAGTGAAATGATGTTCGACAAACATACGACCAGTGTACTGTGTCGAATGCGCCTCGGACATTGTTCTACTGGTGAGCATTTGGCAAGGATTGGAGTTATTGAGTCGAATCTATGCGAGTGCGGAACAAACGTTGAAACGCTGGATCATATATTTTTTGAATGTCCATTAAGAAACGCGTAACCAAATTTTTATACAGATTTAATAAGAATAAAAACGCCAATGCCAGTGAATATGAGGTCGCTTTTGGCTTCCAATTCCAAAAACACATACATCTTGATTGTCAGATTTATTAAAAATAACCTAATTAAGATCTAAAGTAAACAGTTTTCATAAAATTCACACACAAAACAGTTAACTAAATCATTTATACCTTTTTTGGCAAATAACACCCGATCGGGGTGAATAGCCAGATTTAAAAAAAAAAAAAAAAATAGCTAAATAAACACAGCTGCCATATATTATTTACTCCCGAAAGGGAAAAAATACAAACCAATTCAATTATAACTAATTGCATGTAACACATGAGATCCAACTGTCGATAGCGATAGTATGTATAGTTGAAGAATAAGTACCAAACTATAAACTCATAAATCCAAATTATTGAAAATTTTAACACATGTTGGTATGTATGTCAAGATAGGACAGTATGGAGGTCAGTCCTTTTTTTGCTACCCGGAATATGAAAACAGCATGATGGTTCTGTATGTATGTTTGGAGATTAAGTATCAAACTATTAAGTCTTCTTACATATTGTGTATAGGCGACTGCTATACAAATTGTATGGAGCGATGTCGTCACTAAATTCAATTTTTATAAAAATTGTTAAAAAAAAATTGAGATGTACTTCTACAATATTGATATTTTTTATAAAAAATTAAATTATCTAGTTGGGGTGTTTCGGTTTTTTTCCATATTTAAAAAAAATGGAAATATAGGCAGTTAAACTCATAAATTTATCATAAAAGAAATATTTTTCTTAATAAAAAATGTTTGAGAAACCCTGTAATTTTTTTGAAAAAACCAATTTGAGATTTTGTATTTTTCTATGCTTACTGGAATATAGGCAGTTAAACTCGTAAATTTATCATAAAAGAAATATTTTTCTTAATAGAAAATGTTTGAGAAACCCTGTAATTTTTTTGAAAAAACCAATTTGAGATATTGTATTTTTATATGATTATACTAATTTTTAGCGTTCTTGCTTTTATGGTTTCTGAGATATATGGAAAAATAAACCAAAAATTCAAAAGTTGATAACCCCTGACTGTAATAAAAATTCACGATTCTGAGTTTTGTAAGCCTATAACTATTTATATATTCTGAAATTTAAGGCTTTGTGAATCTAGCGGATCAAAAGTTATAAGGGGGGGGGGGACAGACACACACACACACACACACAGACACACAAAACTCACATAAAATGTTCTACTCCGAATTCTGAGTAAAGCCTCTAAGTTGGTGGTGTTTAGCATGCAAAAAGTCCACTACGCCATACAAAAATGTTCCTAGTATTCCTTATACGCGGGTCTTGTCTTAATACTTTGTCGTTATGTTAAGATAATAAATTCTCTTGAACAAATCGACAGTTGGAAAATATTTGATTTACAGGCATGTATTTCTATTTCCATTTGTACCAGAAGAAAAGGGTTTGGCTATATTTTTTTACGACCGGTTGCCACCTGACGTCAAGGCATTGATCCACTTTTGGGACCTAAGAGCCACCGTTGACCACGCTAAGCCTGGTTCATCCGCTGCCATCTCTACTATGCAGTCCAGCCTAAAATGCACAGCACTACTATGACCTCTACTCCAAATACTTCAAAGAAGCTCGTAGCAGGGGTTTTTTACGAAGTATCCGTCTTCGGCCTGTTGGTCCGCGGGAGCTATTTAATTTCACTCCTACCCCCCAAATCTGGTGAGCATTCCCCTATCCGCCACCTGGGGACGCGCTCTCTAGTGGGACAGGCTCCACCGAGAGATTTACAGGCATGTATACAAGTCAAAAATGAACTTATAATTCTGGCGCAGTTTAGGGGTGACATATTTGCAAAAGCATTGTCACCTCTTGTATAAGGACTGTTGCTTTCATTGTTAACAAACCAATTTCTCAATAAATGACGTTAAAAAATATTTTTGTCTTTATTATTTATTTTAGGAGAGATACCAGCGCTAAGTAATAAATTATCTAAGTAATAAGTATTTTTACGTTTATTTTAAAATAATCTAAGTTAAGTTGTAGAATTACCAAAGTAGGTACCTAAAAGTTATGAATTCCTTGTTTTTTTAAATATAATATTATGAATATGATGCGTGTTTTTTTATTGGATAGATAATAATGGATTCATTTCACTTTTGTTTCATAGTAAAAACACTCGCTGAACAAAAACAAAATTGGACCCGATGTCAAACATTTATCAAATTGAAATTCATTGTTAAAGTAATTTGTAATTAACTAAATACATATTGATTGACGAGGTACAATATTTGTTCTGAAGCCTATTACAATTTAACATTGAATTATTTGCAATACGCCATACGTCATATACGTAAAAACCATTGCGCTTCTACGCCAACAACATAATTATTCATTTAAATGATGAATGAATTATTTATCATCAGGTACGATAATTTAGTTCATTTCAATTATTTCAATTTGACATAATATACATAGTTATATAACGAGAAATTTAAATAAATTTATTGTTCGTAAATAGTTCGTGTCATACTCACGTAAGGTAGGTAATAATTTAAATCAATTACTCATTTCCTATTTAAATTTTGTAATAATATTTTTGGAATTGAATTTATAACACAAAAAAGATTATTTATCACGATTCACGATTTATTTGTTTATTTATTTATCCGGAAACTTTAATAAAATCACTCTGTCGTCATTTTTCCTGAAGAAAAAGAGGTCGATTCGAAACAAATTGTACCTATCAAATAACTCATTCGTCGTTACTAAAATAAAAAATTAAATGAAAAAAATCCCACAAAGTGGAGTAACCAACACAGATGTACCTAATAAAAGGATATACGACACATGTGTATCAATCCACACACCAGTCTCACGCCAGTAGCGGAATTGCTTAAAGAAGCCGGAAATCTTGGCTTGCCTATGAATGTTATGTTAAGAAATTCAAGAAATAACATTTATTTTTTCTTTTATTGTAATTATACTACAAGATTAAAAATTAAACCGTTTGTAGATACGATGCTTTACAGGGCTACAAATGTTGATATTATTTTGGAATGTGTTTGTAGATACGATGCTTTACAGGGCTACAAATGTTGATATTATTTTGGAATGTGATTTTAAAAATATTTTTCATGGCTACTGAAATGAACAACGATGCTAAAAAAACATTAAATTTTCGACATTTCCCAATTTTTCCCAGGGTTTGTCTAGTCCGAAGGTTCTAGTCTCGCCCCTGGTCTCATCTCACCTTATTAGGAAATATTCAGAATGGGTGGTGCACCTCATTGTTGAACTATGTAAGATGTTATTTTATGTGTTGTACCCGGCTCTTACGTGACACCTGTAAACAATGATTAAAGAAAAGTGTGGAAGCACTATTCTAAGCCGGAGCCTCTCAGCAAACAAAAAACCTATTATTTATTTTAAATGTGTCATTTAATTTACAATAGGTAGTAAAGAATGAAAATAAAAGATTATAATAAGAAATGAGCACCTTAATTAAAGGCTGCCGTAAATTAAATATGTAGGTACTATAGACCGCCGCGTCGTATAATCTAAGTGGCAAATCGTAGCGATATTCATCGTCTCACAGATCCAGACTGAAAAAACAATTAAAAACTGTGTTTTCACCGGGAATTGAACCCGGGACCCTTGGATCAGCAGTCAGATACCTAATCAACAAAACTACGAATGCCGACTATATAAATAAATAAAATGCTGTATGTAGTAAAATGTTGCATTAAATCAGAGGCTAGTGGAAATAGTTTCATTTCATTAAAACTTTGTATAGATTTTGAAAATTAACAGAAAGTCGTTGAAAATTAATAGAACCTCTAAAATATATTTACCATCGCCAGGGTACACCTTAATTTTAAAACTAAATCATAAATTATTTATTTAATTACATTTAAATCTAAATTCTATCTGACTCCTGATCTTTTCGTTTCGGAATCTAATTCTAAGGGAGACTCTTTATTTTATTTGAGTTATCAGTCTGGATTTGCAAGACGATTAACATCATTTGTCTTCAAAACGTGACAACTTGTTATCGGATGTGTGTTAAATTATTATTTAAAATGTAATTTGTTATTTTCCTCTGAAGCAATTCAAATAACTCACGATTGATTGATAAAGAGAAAAAAACGAATGGTTATGCGTAACTTATTATGAAATTAAAAAAAATATCTATATTAATTTGAATGATATTAGGTATAAGATATCAAATTTCTATAACACAATAGAATCGTTTCACAAGAAACAGTTTCACGAATATTAACTGTTAAGTCTTGATTCTGAGAAAGAACTTTGAACGTCGGACGGTAGATGGCATACATTTTACCATTTTCTGGAAAGTGTTCCCCAGCAGACAGTGTGAAATATTATTTGAAAAATATTTTTTTCACATACGATCAATTGCACACCTGTTTTTTTTTACTAAACAAAAATAAAATGATTCAAACACAAATAGTTTTAGTTATAGTTATATTATATAGTTATAGTTATCAGACCGCGGCTGCAACATAATATGCATTGAGATTTTTTGAAACATGAACCAATATATTATTATAATTTCTCTTTCTGGAGATTGTAATGTAGACAGATATTGGAATGGATATTGGTTCGTGTTGATATACAGATCAGTATAAACCAAACTAGCCAAAGGGAAACAGTTTTGGACTGCGGCCCAGACGATACGGACGAGAGCTTTTGTTGGGTTTTACCGAAGCTTTTGGGAAGGTCGTAATTTGGGCACGCGGCCCAAAAACAGCTGATTATAAAAAAAACAATCAATAAATCATATTATGCCATCTTGAACTTGTCTACGCTGACAGAGATAGATCTTTATTTACATAATACACTCACTTAACGTTAAGAGACTCATATTTTCAATATATTGATATCTGGTTACATTGCATTTTTCTTACTTGAAAAAACTAATTACAATAATAAATAATTACAGAAATCACAATCGAAACTTACATAGGTACTTGATATTGAGATCCGAGAAACTTATGTACTTGAAATCATAATCGAGACATACTTACTCGAAACTTAAATCAGAACCGAAAACAGTATATAAAAATATTTTAACCCCATGTTATAAATCTTCATATGAAAATTAATCTACTCTATGTACTTCATTAATAAATAATTTGTATCTATTTAAATAATCTGTACTTATCCCAAATCGATTTATAGTACCTACATACCTGTAAATTAACTCTAATAACTTTAAATTAATTAATTTTTTCATATATTAATCAAACATTATTAACAGATGATATGTATTGAACTTGATGTGATGTGCAGTGAATCGTATGTAATTTCAACGTGTTCAGTGAAATTTCAATTTTCACAGAATTCCAGTTGACTTCTCAGAGACTAGGTAAGTGTTATCACCTACATGTTAATTGTTTTATAGATTTTTTTAAAACAAATTTTATATAATTGAATTTTTAAATAGTTTTTTGATTATAAATTTTATTGTTCCGTTTATTTTGAATTCTTCTTGTAAAAATTGAATTTTTAATAATTTTATAATTTTTATATACATATGTATACATCTTTATTCCAAGGTAGGTACTTATTACTTTAATAAAATTTTATACAAATCTTATGTGATATAAATATGTACTGAACCGACAAAATGTCCTTTTAAGAATGTTAAGATACGGTAAATATTAAAAAAAGGATCCACAAAAATTACTCATCAATAAACAAATTGATCATATATATTCACCATTATTGAAACCGATGGGTAAGACAGACATATACCTTCCTTTGTTGTTAAATGCATTAAGATTAAAATTAAGCTGTTCATAATTATAACTACCAAATATCTATGAAATACATTGGTTTTAACCACACTTAAAAGATAACAATAAACCAATAAATACAATATTATTTACCTTTCGAATTTTACTGCTGTCGTTTTCTTTTGTTACAGACCTAATGGACACAGGGGACTACAACCAGTGACCCAACTACTTTCATTGTATTAAAACGTAGATTTGTATAGATTCATTTGCATTATATAACTTCTTTTCAACCGTTCAAAAACCAACATTTTTATACACCTGTCATGTAAATTTTGTATATAACCACTAGTCTCAGTCTTGTAGAGCATTATTCTGACGATGTGCTTTGCACGAAACGCGTCAATAATCCAATAAATATAATAGAACATTAACCAAGTATTTTTATATTTTTATAACATATCTACGGTAAATATGTTCTTTAAACTTAAACATTAATATCCATTTTGTCATGCATGATTGCTTTATTTCATTAATTGATGCATCTTCATGACGTATATTAAAGAAATAAGATAGTAGTAAGATCCAGAAGTCGAAGTTATAATGTTGGTTCTTTTAAATAATATAAAATATAGGACTAAAAAAATAACGAATATATATATAAATGTTCATCAATAAAATATTAAAGTGTTTTTACAAAATAGATGGCAATATATACCTATATATATATTTAAACCGTAGAATAATAAAAGTATAGAATACTCTTCAGCCTGCAGTAAACGCTACTGCTTTATGTTGACTAATTTGGTCAACATTTTGCTACGAGCATTCAGTAATCATTTAGATACGTTCTCCAGATAGGGAATTTTTCAACTGATTGCATAATTATTTACGCAGTCATAACGAGTAGTACCTACTATACGAACAATGTCTACCAGCAGAGTCATACATATATTGACACGAACCGGCCAGTAAAGCGGCTTCACTTTTTCAGCGAGGTATTGTATGGGAATGAGTATTCTATAGTTTTATTATTATTCTATGATTTAAACATTGCATCAAATAACATTACATTCCTAATTTTCCTCGTAGGAAAAATATTCAATAGTAAAAATCGAATTGTGGTTGAAAATAGGTATAAAAGTAAGTACCTTCTTTTGTTGCAAAAAAAATCTAGCTTTGCAGGTAGTAAAAATGAGTTCCTACACAATATGTACGCTTTGTTACAGGTTTTACGTATAAAGTCGCAATATCCGATGAATTACCTCAACATCACTCCATCCTACCTGCGAGTACATTTAACTTCGACGGTTGCGATAATGTACCTACGAGCAAAGTTAATAAACATTTCTATTAAGTAAAGCAATAAAAGCTAAAATGCAAATTCCTGGAGCTGAGTTAGGAAAAGAGAGGGAAAAATCAGCGGAAAATCTCCAATGGCGGTAATTGAAGAGTGTTTAAAAGTTTGCAACGGATGAAAGTCTCCCCGTCCGTCCGACGCGACGGTGTAATTTGCATTTGTATTATGATGAAGGAAAAACCACTTTAACGGGGTACTTATTTGTGTTCAATAACGGTCATTCGCCATCTACAATAATTTTTGTTTTTATTTTTATGTATATTGGTTCTAGAACAACTAACAGGTACCTACTGTTACGTACGAATCAATACCTTGCGTCTATGCAAAATATCCAAAATTTGAAAGTGTTCCATGGAAGGCTGATATAGACATAGATTTTTATTATAATAAAAACCTATGGATATGGACCTACAGGCAGCAGATCTCCACGAAGACCACCCAAACGATGGAGGGACAGCTGGACGTCCTCCTCCCAGGAGCTGGTGCTGAGAAATACAGGACGTAGTCCTAGCTGACGAAGAAGAAGAAGGATATATACCATAGATTTTCATATACTTTCTCTGTTTTTTTTCTTTTTGTTTTAATCATTATACGTTAGTTTTAAGATTTCATTGTTAATTTTTTAGTTTGACTGAGAATTGTTCCCCTCAGCGAAACTTTGTTTCTTGGGGGCAAGTAAATAAATTAATAAAAAAATATAATATACTAGGGTGCGTTCCGAATCAGAGTGAATCGCTCTGTTGGTACGACCTGAAGTTGTAACGAGAGCGATATTTGGGCGATGTGTATTACGAACGGCACTGAGCGATGTTGGGGTGACTTAAAATTACGCAAGTGCGGGAAATATAAAATTACGAGTACGGTGTTACTTTAGTTGTGTCAGTTTTGGTCAAAAATTAAAATAAAATAGTGGTGGTATCTTTTGTTTTGGTGTTTGTTGGATGTTTTCATTATAATTACGAGATAATAATCTATTAATTATTCATTTTAAAAGTATATACTGCCTCAGAACAGACTCGTCTAGTGAGGTAGTAAATTTACAAAAAGGAACAATTGTCAAGGTATGTTTTTAATAAGTATTTTTTAATGTTCCTTTTTTTGTTATGTTCATATATTCGAAATTGGGATCAGAGGGGGCAAGTCTGGTCCGACCGGCGAAATCAAAACCCCAGTGATTACCCATATCATGGATATAATTATTATATGGAGTTCTATGACATCTAAAGATATTGTATATACATATTCGCCGGTAGGACCAGACTTGGCCCCCTGATTTGAAGTCAAGAGTTAGTGGCCGACCTTCCTACGGTTAACCTCGGGCGGTTTTTTTCAAATCAATGCATGCGTACGCATTGGCGGTTTTTTTATTTTAGAACAAATTGAGAGATTTCTGCGTTTTTTTAGTCAACACCTTGGCGGGAAAATACTGCAGTGCCGTCGGTCATTCCTTTGTCAAATTAATTTTATTAAAATATTTTATTATGAAAATTTGATAATTCTTCAATGCTATTTTATTGAAAGTGATGTGCTAATTTGCAATTTTAAAATAAAAATATAAAAATTTAAGTTTTCTGAGTTTGGGGTCACTAAAATATTTGACATTTAAAAAAATTGAGAAGCACTGATCAAGATATCCTTCAAAATCTAATGCCGTCTAATCGAGTATTAGATATACAAATTTGCAAAATTTGAAAATAATCGAATGAGTAAATACTAAAAACTATAAAGTATATGAAACAAAGTACAGCACATAGTACACAGCACACACACAGATAAATTGTAATGAAACTTTTCACTCATCATGATACTAGTTGATATTCTGCAATAAAAAAATTACCTTGAAAATTTATAACTCCCCACTATATATTTATATCCCCTTGGGGTAGTGAGGAATAACAATATTTTTGATTTTCTAATTCAAATAAGTTTGAAGCAAATACTTTTACAGATAAGAAGTAAAATAAAATACGAATTAGTTTGCATTGAAACTCAAATTGAATTGTTGGTACAATATGTCTATAAGGAGACAGCATAATAACGAAGGAGATAAGTTAAGTTTTACGGACGATTTTATCGAATCAATTTTTCACCTAACGTCTAGCTTTATTATCGTGCTTTCACAATAAGCTCTCCCTACTGGACGCTTCAATTTGACGAAAGCTCTCGGCTTTATAGATTTTTGTTATCGCGATGTGATACTGACCCTAGATACGATTTAATGTTATGAGACTGTATTCTTGCCAGCTAGCAAAAAATAAAGTAAACAATGAACCTTAGGCGTATAATATGTTTATACTCTGATAAAACGCTCGGTCAAATGAGGCATAATACTGTTATTTGGATGTCTAGGGCCTACATAAGTTCAGATATATACCTATGTCGGCCTTTTTTACGACACTATCACTATTGGCAAACTAAATTATTTTGTGTATCACTATCATTGGAACAATTTAGAAGCATCTTTATAATTTTCTTTCTTTTATAAAACTGGCGAAAAACCGCATGGAAAACGATTTAAAAGAAATAAGGTTTTATAAACATTCGATTTTTCAAACTGGTAAATCAAACTAGTTCTAAATACTTAAAGTTTATTCGTTTCTACTAACGTCTCGTATAAAAGAACAATTTTTCTTTGAACATTTTTAATCTTGCTTGGCAGGTAGGTATAATTTAATGCGTTCTGTAATCTAAACCCTGCCGGTGACAATACCGCTTAAAATCAAATTTAATATCTTACTTATTTACAAATACATATACATATATCTTAACACAAACAGTTTATATTATGTATTTATCAATCATTCTTTTACAAATAAAAATAAAACACTCCACATTTAATGGTAATAATTTTTTACCATCGTCGAAGGAATGATTGATGGGGGTAACTGTAGAGGTCGCCCCAGAAACAACTATATAGACCAGATAATCGGTGACGTGCGCTGTAGCAGCTACAAAGAGATGAAGAGACTGGCGGACAATAGAGTTAAGTGGAAAGATCGAGTGTTTGGTGCAGACCAATCCTAGGATTATGACCCAGAAGAAGAAGAAGAATTTAGTATTAAGAACTTAAGGGAAAGAAAAACTTCATATTTCCAAAATTAAACGATAATAATAATGAACACTTCCTTGCACCCTGCGCAAGTGGCGAGTTTATTGCCGTATGGCAATTTCTTCCAACTAACCAGTGTTTCCAGCCCATAGAAGCAATATTTGCGTGAGAAATGAATTTAAATAAATTTCTCCTCTGCTGGGAATCGAAACCATGACGCCCGCACAGAAACCGAACGGCTTACCAACTGTGCCACGGCGGTCGACTACTAGACTAAACTAATATGTATTCATGAAAAAAATAAAAATCACATCAGAAATAGTCAAGATTTTCTTTACTTATATGTAAATGGATTTTCTAAGATTACGAATATCGAAAAATGTATTTCGTACTGCTCTAAAAGGCCAAAAGGATAGCTTTTGATTACCTTTATGATTGTTAATATTGAAAGCGGTCAGCCATTTGATAAATCTAGACATTCGAGGTCAGCTTATTTAGATTATACTTAACCTTTGATTATTGCTACAAATGTATATATTATACCTGTTTTGTCGTTATAGAAATGTATAAAATCAAAGATAAACCATAATATCTTTTAGATATAGGAACACACGGAGGATTATAATAATATATTTATTACAAGACTCACTGAAAACTCAGAACACACAGAACTTTGAGAAACATTTTCGTGCGTTCTTCTATATCACAAATTCGTCTCTATTGAGATGTTAATTTGTCTAAAATATCATTGACTCTCAACAGGGAAAAATCCCATGTACCTACATATTTACTATTAAAATATTCGATTTACATACTCATCTGGCTAAACAAATATACAAGAACTAATAGAAAGGTCAGAATTTCTAAGACATGTGTTAGACCAATCATGACATATGTATGCAGTGGAGACAAGAGCCGACACGACCAAAACCAAAAACCTCGGAAATGAAGGTTTTAAGGGCTATCACAGGGAAGACGCTTAGGGACAGAATTCGCAATGACGACTGTGAGACCCAGAACATCATACGATGGAGTAGAGCTAGGACAAGATTCTGGAGGGACCATGTCAACAGGATGGACGCATCTCGAATCCCATCCAGGGCGGCAAACGAAATCCCACCAGGGCATCGCGCATCGCCTCCCCGGAAGATCGCCGAAGAGGTGGAGTGACAGCTGAACCTCAGCTTCACAGAAATAGCTTTCTCGTAAAAACAGATCTACGACCTAATATAAGAAGAAGAAGAAGATTTTCATACTTATTGGTATGATTAGATAAAAAAGTTAAAAATCAAATAATAATTTGGGCGCGGTTCTAGGAAACATAGGCAGTAGCATTGTCACCTCATATTATACATATATGAAGGAAAGGATCGTTGCTTTTAATGTTTAAAAACCTGTTTCTTAATAGATGGCGTTAGAAAAAAAATCTTCGTTACTTCCATAGATGGCGATGGTGTTTTTAACTCATTTTCAAACGATGATGATAAACATAAAATGTATTAATTGATGATTCTTCTTCTTCTTCTTCAGCCCTCTGTCTTCCACTGCTGGATATAGGCCTCTTCCATATTCTTCCACTTCCTTCTATCGTTTGCTGCTTGCAGCCAATTTCTACCCCCCACAGCGGCTATGTCGTCAGACCATCTTTTTTGCGGTCTTCCGACGCCTCTCTTACTTTCCCAAGGTCTCCATCTCAATATTTTAGGGGTCCATCTTGCGGGTTCCTGTCTAGCAATATGTCCCGCCCATTGCCATTTCAATGTAGCTACGCGATCCATGACGTCCGCTACTCTGGTCCTTTTCCTAATTTCCTCATTTCTTATTCTGTCTCTTAGGCTTATACCAAGCATGGATCTTTCCATGGATCGCTGTGTGCATTTGAGTTTTTCTACATTTCTTTTTGTAAGGGCCATGGTCTCCAATGCATATGTAGTCACTGGCAGTATACATGATTCATATGTTTTTCTTTTCAGACAGATCGGAATCTCTTTATCTTCTAGAATGTGTCTAAGTTTGTTAAAAGCTGCCCAACTCATTCCTATTCTTCTTGGCAGTTCCGCTGTTTGGTTTTCTTTGCCCAGTTTTATCTTGTGTCCAAGATATATGTATTCATCCACTATTTCGAGATTTTTATTGTTAACAGTGATGATTTTGTTTTCTGGACTTATAATTTTCGTTTTTGCTATGTTCATACTTAGACCAATCTTGCTAGAAGCCTCATGCAATTCATTAATCATTTGACTTAATTCATCAATGCTCTCACCTACAACAACTATGTCATCAGCGAATCTTAGGTGACTCAAATATGTGCCATCTATCTTCACCCCTTTGTTATCCCAGTTGAGGGTTTTAAATACATCTTCTAGGGCTAGCGTGAATAGCTTTGGCGAAATTGTGTCACCTTGTCGCACACCTTTTTGAATTTTTATTTTTTCAGTTTTAGTGTCGTCATCGATTACAACAGTCATAGTTGCATTTTCATATATAAAGTTTATTAGTTGTATATACCTGGAATCTATTCTTGCATTTTGGAGTGCCTCGATAATTGCCCATTTTTCAACTGAATCAAACGCTTTTTGGTAGTCAACAAAAGCTAGATGTATAGGTATGTTATACTCTGTTGTCTTCTCTATGAGTAGTCTTAATGTCTGAATGTGATCTCTGGTTCCAAAACTTTTGCGAAAACCAGCTTGCTCTACGGGTTGATAACTATCAAATTTCAGGGTTAAGCGATTTGTTACTATTTTTGTTAGCAACTTATACAGGTGGGAAAGCAGGCTAATGGGTCGATAGTTTTCTAAGTTATCGCTGTCTCCTTTTTTGAATAATATTTTTACTTCAGCGTTTTGCCAGCCATTAGGTATCCTGCCTTGTTCTAGGCATTTGTTCAATAATATTTTTATAGCTTCTATCAACTTTCTCCCCCCTAACTTTAGCATATCACTTGTTATCTGATCATCACCTGGAGCTTTGTTACTTTTCATTTGCTTTAAGGCATTTTCAATTTCGCTAATTTCCACTTCTGGTAAATCTTCTGACCCTACGTTCATTATACATTTTTGGTTTTCTTCGTGATGAATATGTGATGTGTAAAGTTTTGAGTAAAAAATTTCAACGGTTTTGCATATAGAATGCTTGTCTCTTACGACAATTCCATTTTGATCCTTAATTTTAGTTATGTTATGGTTGCCGCGAGATTCTATTCCTTTTAAGACTTTCATATTTTTGTTATTTTCTATTGTTTCTGTTATGAGTTTTGTATTATATCTTCTAATGTCTTTCCTTATCTCTTTTCTGATATTTTTGTTTAGGAGCTTATAATGATCTGAATCCCTATCGAGAGTTTTGCGTTCTTCAAGTAACTTGAGAGTGTCATTTGATAGTTTAGTAATATTTTTCTTTTGTCTGTATGAAATCTTTTTAACAGCTGTTTGAATAGTTGAGGCGATTTTGTCGTTAAGAGTGTCCAGTTCTGTTTGTTCGAGTTCCCTCTTCCCTTCCATCTTATTTTCCACCGTTTCTTGAAAAATGTTTTTATTTTTAGTTATTATATCTAATGTAGGTAATTTATGGATTTTTCTTCCTATCAAAGCTTTTCTTTCCATTTTGGTATTTATTCTGAAGAGTGCTCTAACCAGTCTGTGGTCGCTGCCTGTGTCAAAATTGTTTAGTACTGAGACATTCTTACAATATTTCCTCTCATCTGTGAGTATATAATCTATCTCGTTTTTGATTTTGCCATCCGGGCTTC
Organism: Molanna angustata; assembly: GCA_963576475.1. Taxonomy (NCBI): domain Eukaryota; kingdom Metazoa; phylum Arthropoda; class Insecta; order Trichoptera; family Molannidae; genus Molanna; species Molanna angustata. Next base: position 24,349,078 of record OY754969.1, on the reverse strand, counting down.
TCCACGTCCATCTTCTTTGTTTTTGTTTTTTATAGAAGGTGTTTAAGCAGTACAGCTCCTCTTTACGTAAATAATCCAGCAACATTTCTCCTCTTTCGTTTCTATTACCTAGTCCAAACTGTCCTATATTATGTGGATCTCCTTGATTCTTTTCGCCAATTTTGGCATTGAAGTCACCAGTTATAACAACTAGCTTGGCTTTTTCAGATCTTTTGGCTTTTGTAATGTCTTCGTAGAGCTGCTCGACTTCTTCGTCGTCAGAGGCGCTTGTAGGAGCATATGCATGGATGATTTGTATATTAAATTTTTGATTCAGTTTTATTAAGATGTAGATAACTCTGTGAGATATGCTAGTCATTTTTGTTACATAACTTTTTAGAGATCTATTTATTAAAATTGCTATTCCTCCTACTGAGGAGTCTACATTGTTTCTATAGAGGAGGTGTCCAGATGGTAGGGTTACTGCTTCTTCTCCTCTTTGTCTCGTTTCACAAATACCCAGCACATCCCATTTTATGTTTTTCAATTCATATTCTAATCTTATTTGATCTTCTTCTAGTCTTAGAGTTCTAGTGTTGTATGTCGCAATATAGATTAACATATGTATTTATTGATGATTAACATATGTATTAATTAATGATTAACATATGTATGTATAAAAGATTTTTAAAAATTAGATTGATATTCGAATTCGATAGAAAGGCATAAGTAAACCAGCCAATGACAGGTCGTTAGCCCTGTAGGAACCTTGATTACCCAGTTCTTCTAAAATATTTCCAATTTTTCTATTGAGATATCGATTTGTCAGAAAAAAATACACTTAATTCACATGAGAATAACGTTTATTTGTCTCCTATCTGGATCACAACCTGCATGAGCGGAAATATGAGGTCCTCGAATTGTTGCTGATGGGCAAGTTTGAGGGACGGCGAAGACCTGCCCGAAGGCAGGCTAACCTCGGAAAGCACATGCAACGTCATGAAATCATAAGAAGAAAGAGCTGGACTAATCCACACACGACCTGCTAAACGAAACTAGGACAACGTTTTTGATACACTCGGATCATACTCTCCATGTATAAAGCGGGCGAGCTAAAGTTACTTGTGGAACAGCTAGATAAGTACAAATTAAACATCACTGCCCTTAAAGAGGTTGGTTGGCTCTGAACGGATATTCTCCAGAAGAGAAACCACGTTACAGCTATCACGAAAGACTATATGTTATCACGCCCTACTGTCTGGCATACTTCTCCGCCAATACCACTTGCAGTAGACAGAAATATCTTTGAATCTGTAGATCAATTCACGTAACTCGGTTCACGAATTACCAGTAACAATAATATCAGAGAAGAATTATACATAATAATTGTTGCTGCCAACATATTGATGCTAGGTCCAGGTTGTTGTAGATAAATACCAATTAGATACAATATGAAATCATTGTCAGACCACTGTTGATTTAAAGATCCAAACTTTTTGACCAGAGGCATCAGAGTCAAGTGGTGGGAGAACGAGAATGAAGAAATATCTAAATGTAAAGTGTTGTGATAGTCGAAGAGTTCTAGAGATGATACAAACAGCGGGAAAAGACTTGATATGTGTATAGCATCTAATGGAGAGCACTTTGAAACTGACTAAAGGAATGTTGTAAAAAAAGTTTATAAATATGTAAAGTTTTTATACAAAAATCCGTTTCTTTCGTCCCCGTAAAAATTGGGTCCCCGTAGTATACCTCTAAATCATCAAGATAAATCACAAATTAATGCCATATTTATGTTAATGTACCTATATATAAAAATAACAGTCATGAAAATGTTACAAATTTCAAAATAAATTTAACATCTAGTACGACATGCAATTTAAAAAATTATAAAACGTACAGAAATACGTGATACTTTCTTATTTCTCTCAGTTTCCTTTAAATGGTAATTGTTTCAAATAATCATAAATGTTGAGGATCTTACGTGAACATATTATCGTCTAGATTTTATCGATTATTTTATTAGGTACTTGGATTCTTCAGTCTTAGCCTAACTTAAATTAATAGAAGGTGTTGGGTAATTTTGCTACATATGAAGTTGAATTTTTATTTGGAAAAACACATTTTATCCTGGGAAATAAAAAAAATCATAATTCTGCGTTTTTATTTTTTACATTATTTGAAACTGAAAAATGTCATAAATAATTAATTGCTGTAATTTAATTGCTGAATTCGTTTAAATATAAAAACCCATTAAAATAATAGTATATAGAACGTCAAAAAAGAAATTATGGCTCTTTCATAATGATTTTTTTTTTCTTATTGAATATAGGTATGAAAAAAGTAAATCTAACACCTGGGTGTGGTTGCGTTTATCAGTACGCATCCCGTTTTTGTAGGTGACAATTGTCATTTGTATCTTTGTATGTCGTTATGTGCTCTTAAACGATCCATCTGATTACAATTAGACTTGGTGATTTATTTAGTTCACATCCGGGGAGGTTTCTTAATTCTTATTTATATGACATTTCACAAAGGGGATTTATAAAAAATCGTGCGCATAGAATTTTCACCTATAAAGAGGATGCGCACTTGAAACTCAACCGCTCGTATGTGCCAGAGTTACCTTTTTCATACCTTTATTCAATAAGAAGGAAAATATCAAAAAACCAGCCTTATGACTAATACGTATGATTAATCGAAAGCGTTGCTAACTCTCGCATGTACTATAATTTTGTTCGAAACAGTGGAATATATCTATAATTTTAACAATCAAAACCGTTCCAGACTAACTTTTAATTATACTTGTTAAACGAATGTCATGTTCGAATTCAACAATAAAACCCACTTTTTGAAAAACTTAAACATGGTTGGTTTAATTATTTATTTTTATGTTAATACATCTGTGGTATTGTTTTCTGCAGATGTTAAACTGTCGCAGTATCTAAATTGATGTTTAAATAATTTAACGCTGATTTAAATTCACCGCTTAACGTTGATAATATTTAACTTCGCTTTTCTATACTAAAGAGTTGAGTCCATTTGATGGAAGCGATCGCCAAATAAGTATTCCCGGAAGCGTCCCGTTCAAATTGGTGAAATAATCACCGTTTTATTGTATTGTAAAGAAGAGAAATGCAGAGCAATCAGGTTTAGAGTGCAAAATGCTTTGGCAGAGGGTTTGAATTTAATTGAGTACGTGCTCTACATGTTTTATGATGTGCCGCTGTTAAAATATTCACGCAAATGCGTACCAATTCCATGTACCGCTTCAACAGTTTAATGATGACATGACGTGCTGAAACTGGCAATTCTTATACTTAATGAAAATTTCACGTGAAAAATTCACACACATTATTAGTTGAAACAACAAGCATTTGTTGTAGTAGTAAAATGAATTGGCTCAAATCGATACAATTATATACTTGATTAATCTTAGTATAAAGTTTAAAATACATCCGTAATGTTTCTTAACTAACGCAACAGAAGTATATTCTTGTTCCAAAATCTAGTTTATAAAAATGTTTGATTTGTTATACATAATTTACTCACATTGATATGAAGATCATTTTGGCAGGTCAGGCCCTTATCAAAAAATTGAGTTCTACAATATTAATGCCGTCACCATAGACAAACAATATTGATTTTTATAACAATTTTTAATGCGTACAATTATTTAAATCAGAAAAACCTACAGTTGATGTATCTATTCACATCAATGAATTCTCGAAATGGTTAAGAATCAAGAAAATATCTTGCCATATCGTCGTAGAAAGAATCTTTATAGGAAAGCTGGTACATAATAACATGACAGATCAAAACCAAGATAGCTCTACATGTAGATAGAATATAGATAGAAAATACATATGTAGGTCCAGTTACCCACGGAGAAGAAATCTTATCTATAATAAAGGTAGATATGTACCTTTTTTCTTGTACCGGTGGATGAAATGGTTTGCCAATATCACTGATAATGCCTGCACAATCAGATTTCCCCCATTTACGTTCATTGTCCTCATTTTTATCTTCGAAAGAGAACAACTTTGTTATCTCTCTGTGCTGTACGATTAACGTTCATAGATTAGGTCTGAGGTGGCAATTCTTAAATCGCCTTAGGCATAAATAATGTTGTATGTATCCGAACACGATTTATGTGCCAATTTAACGTTAAACTTTCTTCATCAGGACATCCTCTGTACCATAAATAAACAGAAATGAAATAAAATATTATGTTTGGTTACATCATGGATCATATTCATATACATAATATAATAAAAAAATAACTCTTGACATTTTTTTAAGCAATAACTCTTAGAAGCATTCTAAATTATTGGATAATTTCAGCTGAATCGATTGTGAAGAATGAAATACGTATCAATTATATTATACCTACGTTATTTATAAGAATTTCCCCGCCTTTGTCCAGTAATGGACAAAGGCCTCAACATCTTCTTCATCTTGGGCAGACCGCATCCATCCACCTTCAGCCATTCTTTTTAAATCATCAGGCCACATTGTTTGAGGCCTTCTAACACTTCTTTTGCCCGTTCTAGGTCGCCATTTCAGCACTTTCTTATTCCATCTGGATTCTGTGTTTCGACTTTCGGACGACATGCCCTGCTCAGCTCCGCTTCCAGTTGGCAACCTTTTGGACAACGTCGGTTATTTTAGTGTTCTCTCTTATCCACAAGTTTTCTATCTCTTAACGAAACAACCAGTATTCTCCTTTCCATGGCTCTTTGTGATACTGCTAAAAAATATGTAGCATTTTGTTTGTAAACACAAGAGTTCCATACCCGTACATCAGTATAGAAACACAAGAGTCTAAGACTTTAAAAACAGTACCTATACTTATTGTCAATAGCCGGATGAAAACTCAATATTTTTTTCAAGTTTTTAATGATACCTTTCGCATGTTTATTTTTGAAGCATATTCTTTTCAGTTATGATTTTTTTTTATTTTAACGTAAATGTTGTTATACCAGAGCAGAAAACCGAATGAAAATTCGAAATAAAGACATGATTAATGACCGTGAGAGTAAAACTTATTATAAAAATAGTAGGTACCTACCTACAAAGAAAAAATATAAAGTACCAATATGAACTTGTTTTTTTTTTATTTTGTATTTATTTAGACACATCATTCATCTCACTGTATTTAACAATGAACAATGAACAAAGAAGTAGGCTAATGTATGAACGTTGCAACTGTCTATTCTGTTAATTTTTTTGCGATTCAATAGTCAACTTTACTGAGATGTGAGCTGGTGTATTCTATTGAAATGTATGGCGAATGGGTTGCGGAAAGATGTAGTGTATATCATGCAATCAATTCAACCAAGTGCATTGCATGCAAGTTTAGAACATTTCAGGGGAAGAGGCAATACTTACATAGGTAGTTAATATAATATAAATGTAATTTGATTTTACTGAGTGAATTTGTCAATTTTCATGATTGTTGGTCAATTTATGATTATTTATTCCTTTCTTTTTTAATGTTTTCTGATTTATCTTTGACTGCATTGACTACGTATTATTTCAGACAAGAGTAACTGAAGGGAGGGGAGTAACTGAAGGGACGGGATGAAATGAATAGCGTTCAACTTAAAAATTATAATTATAAAAACGATGGTGGGCGATCACCAGTTATTATTAGTCCATGATTCGCGGTTATAGCTTGAATCCTCATTTGATAATTCTTTAAAACATTGATGTGGAACCACAAATTAATATTATATTTTGATTCCTCGTGTAAAAAATGTTTACGTGGAATTGAAAATTGAGCCGGAGAGGAAATTAATATTCAAAAGAAGAAGAAATATTTATGGAAATATAACTTATTATGGGCAGTAGAGGCAAAATTAGAAAAAAGGAAAAATATGTATTTCTAAAATTTATTAAATGAATGCAATGAGTTATTTATTAAATTAATGTAACATTAGATTCTAATAGAATATAAATATGGATTTTCAAGCATTTTTTTACTTCCTTGATCAACAAGTTTATTTCAATAAGGATAAAACAAATTACTATCTCATTGAATCTTATTATTATTCCATTGTATCTACCTAGTGGCATCAACATTAGTCACTAGTTATTGAAGTCTTGTTGTCAATGCATAATGTTATAATAAGTATGAACCTACAATTCAATGTTGACAACGCCATTATAGCTAGAGGCTTTTGTTAACATTAGCAGCTCACAGTGGCTTCAATGTACCTACATTTTCCTAGTTAAGTACTTACATTCATATCCAGGAGAATATGCATTTTATACATACATATATGTAGGCATATTCAATATCATATACCACCAAGTATTACTAACTTATATGTTTTAATTTGTGTACAAAGTACTCTTCAGTTACTGAGTTGTTTCATCAAGTATCACAGTCGTGAAAATGTATTTTTTTTTCGCTCGTGTTTTGTCTAAGAAATCGTTGCATATAATTACATATCGCATCCAATAAATATCGTAAAATTTAATAAGTGAGTAGACCCTTTATTAATGTTCCTGTTTTTGAAATTGACCTATTCGTTACTCCCTTGCATTCCCTTTCTCTCACTATCAAATGTTTCTCCTCTTTTATAATATAGTTTCATATAATATTTTATGGAACAAGTTATTATTTGTCGTGATTTCTTTAGAAGTTGGTCGACATAAAATTCTACTCTTCGTGGTGACAAATCGATACATTGATATTAAGAATAATATTTAAAGAATTTTCACAAACCAACATTAAAAGCATTGATGTGTGATGTGGGATTCATTTAAATTGGTGGAAAAAATTTAGACAAAATGAAACGAATATGATAAAAATTATAAGCATTGAATATAAGTACCTACACTTAGTGATAAATAACACGGATATAAATAATATATTATAGTATCATTTTATTTTCATCATTCATCATCCGCAAAAAAATATTAGCAGTAAGGCGGGCAAGTGAGGCGTTAAGCATAATTTTCCTATCCCCATATACATATACAAAGCTGATAGGGTAGGCCGAGTTTACTTTATAATGCGGATAAACCAATCCATATACGCTGCGGACTATTCCATGCATTACCAAGCAATTTGATGCTTTATTCTGCTAAGTGACTGCGGAAGAGCAAATAATATTACCATCGGATATATATGGTCTTAGCTAAGCAATATTCCTGTAGGGTTAGCAAATGTATTGGACATTTTATTTTACATAAATATATTATCAAACATTTTAGCAATATTGTTTTTAAACTATTTAGGTATATAATGATTTCAAAACGAACTTCAAAGACGGAAAATATGATAAAGCAAAAAATTAAGCGCTAACTATTTATCCGAGTAATATAAATGTTTTAAAATGTCTTGAATATGTATTGAATTTTATTTTACATAGTCTATCGATATAAGAGACAAAGAAGTCATTTGAGAATAAATATTTAAAGAATTACATCGTGAAACGATAAGAAAGGTAATTGATAGATCTGTGTGAATTAAATGGTAGACAGATTAAAAAATCTAACTTTCTACTATCTTACTTTTATTTGAGACTCAAAAGCAAATAATAGAGGAATACTGTCTCATTGAACAACATATAAGAGAACAGATAAGATCTATGAGATTGTGGTGATTTATTTAAATATAAAAACTTGGCAACACTTATACATAGAAGATTCCAGAATAATCATAAAAATATAAATAGTCGTTTTTTCATTCGCCCGCCATTGCTCTCTCGAACTGTCAATGTAACGCGTCAATCGATATTTTATTAGCCGTGTGAATTTATAAAATCTTATTGTACCTAAATTAATTAAGTAAATCAAAGATTGTTATTTGTGAATAAAATTGTGGAGTTTAGTAAGTAATCTCTTTCATTCAGTTAACCCAAAAAATTTCTTTTTACGCTTAGTAAAACCTTCAAATAATCAATTAATATTTAAACCTAGCAATAAACAAAACCTCTAAAAGATGATTTAAGAAAAACGAAAAATAAAGTGTGCTAAAGATGATAAATAATAATAATAACAATTTCACTTTGTATAAACCACTTTATTGAATAATGTCTTCTTGATAATTATATTATAATAATTCTAATGATATTTTGTTGGGATCTTTAAACTACATAAAACTTATCACATAAATAAATAAATGCTATCTTTAGATAGCATTAATGATATAGAAAAGTTGAGTTTGATGAATAATATTTTTTATTCACTTTTAAGTAAGTATTATTAACAATAAAATAAAAATCTAGAACAATGACACGTGCCTTTTTTATTATATTTAATATTGATTGACATTTTTAATGCTTGATGGATATTAATAAAAAGGGTTCATGAAATAATATATGATTAATTTTTACTATGTATTCATGTTTTTATAAAATGTAGACATCAATATTAATGCTTTTAAATAAATAATTTCATAATGATCATAAAGGATAAATAAATATAGGGTCTTTTTTTATAGACTCACTCAATTTATTACTTTCTACTTAATATCCATACACAGTTTGGAAAGAGTTATTGAAATGTCCTCCTTTTTTCATGCAACACTTTTATAGAAAAACCACTCGAATTTTTGAAAATGGGGATATGTTCTTAATACGTTGATGCTCGGCAGATAATATCATGAAATGAAATGATGATGTGTTGAAAGCCCTGTTGGTAACAAAAGCGATTTGAGCTGATGCCCCATATCTGGCAAATATCGCTTCCATAAAAGTTCTGATACGGTTATGGGTAGAATCCTCCACCTAAGGGAGTAAGTACTGCTTATATATTATATTTCAGGAATTAAGGCTTCCAAAATGCCGTTAGAGTTTTCAAAAACCTTATGTGGATGTATAGAAAATATTCAAGAAATTATTGCATTACAAAATTTGGCATTTTCTGCTTTGCGGGAATATTTTCTGTTTTAAAAGGTCATTTTTTTAAAATATTCTTTATATGAAAAGGTAGGATAATTTACGATGAAACCAGTAAAGTGTATTCTTGTGAGTTGTGATAACATTCATTGTGAGAAAGTATGTTTTCAATTTACATAAGTGTCGTATGTTTTAATAATATTAATATTTTAATAATCAGAGTGGAAGTTCATAATGTATACTATTGAAATAAATAATCGAAAGTGCTCAGACTCATTATGAAATAATTCCATGGAAGTCAACTATGTTTCATCTTATTTTATTTCAAATAATACAAAGAACTATTTTTAAATAACTAACAGTAATATAAACTACAAGTTTAAATCTTTACATACATACATACATACATACCATCACGCCATGTCCCTTGCGGGGTAGGCAGAGAGAACCGAACGCCACATTTTTCTATCCTGGCATGCATCCCTCGCTTCGTCCACATTCATGCATCCTCTCATACATGCTCGTCTATTGCTCACACTTCTAACATTTCCGTCTTTCAGAATTTCGTTCACATGGTCGTGCCATCCCTTTCTTGGGCGTCCCCGACCTCTCATTCCATTCCTTTCCGCTCTGTATGTTTTCTTCGTCAGGCGCTCCTCATTCATTCTCCCCATGTGACCAAACCATCTCAATGTGTTCACTTTCATTCTAGTAATGACATCTTTCTTCATCTTACATTCTTTCCTTATGTCCTCATTTCTTACCCGGTCATACATCGTTCTATTACAAATCCTTCTTAACGATCTCATTTCAACTGCATTTATTCTACTTTCATGCGTCTTCTGCCATGTCCAGGTTTCACTTGCATACGTCAAGGTTGGCACTACGACGGCGTTATGAATGGCAACTTTGGCATCCTTTGATATGTTGCGATCATTCATAATTGGTCTTAGTGCTCCATTCACTCTGTTTCCTGCCATAACTCTTCTTTCGATCTCTTTATCGAGTCGTCCATTCCGTTGAAATATGCTTCCCAAGTACACATATTCGTCGACTTGCTCGAGCCATTCGTTCTCTACTCTTATTTTACACGCTGTTATGCTTTCACTCTTTTCAAAGATCATTGTCTTTGATTTGCTGGCATTCATCCTAAGTCCATTCTCTATACATCCTTCATATACCTGACTTACAAGATACTGTAACTCTTCCATACTTTCTGCTAATAGAACTTTATCGTCTGCATACATCAAATCTCGCACCATTACAGTACTCAATTTCAGACCCTTGCTTTCTTCCTTAAGGGCTCTTATGCAGAAATCAATGTACAAGTTAAAGAGCCATGGAGATAGCACGCACCCTTGTCTAACGCCATTATTTATAGAGAACCGCGTTGTCACTGTGTCGTTGACACGAACACATGCTTCGCTGTTCTCATATAATGACGCGATTGCGCGTATCAGTTTGCTCTTCACTCCATACACTGCTAGTATATCCCATAATTTTTCTCTAACAACTTTATCATACGCCTTTTCTAGGTCTATGAAGGCACAGAAAATTTTCTGATTTTTATCCAGAACCTTTTCTGTGACCGTGCGCAGAGAAAAAAATTGGTCTATACATCCTCTGCCGCCCACAAACGCACCTTGGACATCCCATATCTTGCTTTCTGTAATCTTTCGCACTCTTTGATCCAGGATCCTTGCATACATCTTACCAACTGAACTTAATAAACTAATGGCTCTATAGTTTTGTGCCATAGTAAAAAGAACAACAAAATTAATTTACTTGAAAAACTTTCCGTAACACACAAAGTTTTTCAAGTAAAGTTTAGTTATTGATTTTGTTCATCTTTTAATCTTTATCTTTTGATGATTTATTTCTTCTTCTTCACCTATTTTCGCCCACTCCTGAATGAAGGCCTCCTCGATTTGACTCAATGTCGTCCTGTCCTATGCAGTGTGCAACCAGATCACGCCAGCATATCGTTACTTATTGGTTTTTGTGTTTCGAATTGTTATAAGAGAAAATCAGTCATGTACAATGTACATACAATATTTAAATGGATTATCTTTTATGACAAAATTAAATTAAATTATTTTTACAAAGAAACGAAAAGTGCACCAATTCAGTTGATATATCTACCCCTTCACAAAAATTTTATAGCAGAAATAGCATGTCCTTAGTGTGAAAGTACCTATATATTGTCTGGATGAGCAAGCGACGCGCTCATCTCCGCCCCGCGGTACCATTGTTATTACCTCCCTTGTTGTGTTGTTTAAAGTATTGACCTTGACTTACATTATTATTTTATATCGTGTTGTGTTCAATAAATTGTATCAAGAAGATTACATCTTTCGATCTATACTTACATCAAATAGTTTATGTAGTAGACCAATTAACTAACAAAACCTACCGAAAAAGTACCCTGTGTATCTTTGTTTAGTGTTAGTCCTATACCCACCTTCAAGTTTAATTAGGAAAGTGTTGATTTTGATTACATTTTTGTAGACCATCAATATTATGTATCCGGCAGAAATTGTACCTATATTATTCTGAATTGAACATTTCTTTTAATGACCCAGAATATAATAGACGGGCAGCGGTCATCCCATGAGTGGGTATCTATGTACGTGCATTCATAGTGTATCGTGGCCAGTGTCCAGTGTACTCGTATGTATTGTGAAATAGTCTGCTTATGGTAGAATAGCCATGTTCCGATGTGCAAGACTACAAGGCATTTCAATTAGCGACTGCGGAGTTACTCTCACAGCATTGGTAGGCTTCTAACTCTATCTACATTGTACCTATTACTTGTTCAATGAAGAGATATGAACCAACGTACAGCCACATGAATTTACATAATGAAATGTAGGGGAATAAAAATGTAGGGAAATGTGTATATTAATAAAAATAATAATTTATAAAGCTCCGTTTAGTGCAATGATACATGTATTTATAGGTTATGTTTACCTACGAATACACGTAAAAAATGAAATACAACAATTACTAAAATTGATTTTTTTTATTTGGATAAGAAAAACTCATTGTCATTTAGTCTTCTTCTTCTTCTTTTAGGTTGACCTTTAGGTCTGCCTTTAAGAGGTCCACTACTCCTACGAAGTGACTCCCAGCTATCCCTAAATCTTTTAGTCGGTCTACCGCGAGGGTGGTTTCTGTAGTGTAGCATATGAGGAAGTCTGGTACTGTCCATCCTTAAGACGTGATCATACCAATTACGAATTTATTAATTCGTGGTACAGTTTAATACAATGATCAAGTGAAGAAATACGTACAAAACATTATTACAAGACGAAGCGATTTTTTTCTCGATAGTTTTTTTTAATGAATGAATTTCTTTGCAACAGACACATTATAAATCCTAATACATTCCCTAAACTAAGCATAAATGCTTGTGATTAGGTGAACAAAATCGGTCGTGGCAGGATTAGAACTAGCGACTATAGGATTACTTACCCATCATTTATCCAGCGAGCTAACCGCTCTGCCACAATTTGTGAAAAATATATAATACATTCTTGATTCATGTAGAATCAAAGATGTTATTTGCAAGAAATTTTGGGTTGTTTTAAAATTGACCTTCATCTATTTGACCCTTTTTTGTTTTTCATCATTTACCTAATGCCGTTTGATTTATATATTAATATGTTTAGATAAATGATATGTTAATCAATATTTGTTTTGGCAATTTGAACTCCATACGACTCAGCGATACAAAAAAAAAATAAAAGTACCTTCTTACACATTCACACCACGACTCCGAGGTTCATTTGAAGAGCAATACAATTTTACAATAAGGAAATAATTGTCTATATGAAGTATACTTTTGTGATGATAATGTATTAATGCACACTTTATATACGTATGTTGTAGAATCATGTAGAATATTCACGAGATTATGCAGCCGATATTATTAAAGTGCACGGTGCTGTGTTGCTGGGTAGACTTTGCTATCGGTGGAATATTGGCTTCGTTTGTTGAGAGCAAACATCAATTGCATAATGTAATAATTATTCTAATAGCTTTTCCTAAGTTTATTTTAAAAGTGTACACAGATTTCGAATAACTATCTAATCCAAACAGCGGATATATCTCTATTCCAATAATAAAGATTTTAATATCGTTATATCAAATAATATTGTTTTATCATGTTGCAAAATTTGTTGGTTATTTGTACCTAAATTAGCTCAAAATAGGTAGGTAGGTAGGAGATAAATATTTATTTTTTTCTGAATATTTTTCTGTGACCAATATACTGCAGTTTTTTTTCTGTATACAGGCATGTCAACCCTTCAAATGTTTACTGATCATCAATACTTTGTTTGTCCTAAACACCGTCATATACGAGGTACGTAAGACCCAATACAACCACTCGAAACTTACTAGTAATTCCAACTTTCGATTTGTTTACGAGAATTAAATTAGTCCCGTGCGAGAGAATTGGTTTCTTCAAATTTGAAGTCAATAAACATCAACTTGGAGGCAATATGACTTTTTGATCTTTTTTGTATTTGTTGATTGTGTGTGTTTTTTATGTGGCGTTTGGATCTCTCTGCCTACCCCGCAAGGGACATGGCGTGATTGTATGTACATAATTAATGATTTATAAATAAACATTCCCTAAACTATGCATAAATGCTTGATGTTCTATGGGTCGTGGCAGAATTTCAACTCGCGACCACTGGATTTCTAACCCAGCGCGCTAGCCTCTGTGCCACCAGCCATCTGGTTTATAGTATAGTGGAATAAGTCCCAATGCAGCTTTTGACGGGACCATAACAGAATTTCATCTTCTTCTTCTTACTTTTCATAGATCCTTTTCGAAGATCTGTTTCTACCGCTATTCTGTGTCCTGCGATGTGGACTGCCAGCTGTCTCTCAATCTCTTTGGAGGTCTTTCTGGTGGTCTTCTTCCAGCTTGGTTCTCCTGGAGAGCGATACGTGGGTATTTTTATACATTCTGTTAACATGTGAGCTCCAATATCGCCTCCGCTATCTTCCCCATCTGACGATGTCTTCCGTACTACACTTTTTTCTTATTTCAGTATTTCAAATTCGGTCTCTTAGTGTGTTTCCGGTTATACATCTCAATGTCCTCATCTCTGATGTTCTCAGAAGAGATTTTGTTCTCGTTGTGTCTGCTCTGGTTTCTACTCCGTAGGTGGCAATGGGTCTTGCACATGTTTTATATATACGGACTTTGTTTTCGATATTCATATGCTTATTCCTCCATAAACTTCCATTTAGGCATCCTGATATTGCAGCTGCTTTATTTACTTGTCTCTATGTTCCATCGTATAGGCTACCGTATGCCGTATAGGCTCATAAAATGCAAGACTTTTATTTACTTTTAATAGAAAGGCAGTCAGATTCGGACTGTCTGAAATCTCAAGACGATACGATGCGATGTTGGATTGTGGGATGGCAAATAGACATAAGGTTGTGGTATAGGTACCCACTATGGGAGGACTTAGTGATTACACGGAATCCCAAGAGGTGCCTGCCGAGGAATGTGAAGTATATTTTATTTTATCGGGAAGATAATTCTCATCAAAACATAGATTTTCCTCATTAATAACCCCAAAAATTAAAAAAAAAAAATATTTCTAAAGTTGCATATACGCAAACATTGGATTTTTTCCCTATCAGAAGTCAATGATCATTTTCTCATTATTAAAAATATTAGACCTTTCAAAATTGCATTGATTAAGAGCATTCAATAAGAAGGTATAATTGGTGAACGTTGTGCAAGCACATAAAGTGATCACGTAAACCAGCCGATGACAGGTGGTAAGTCCTGCATGTATCTTGAGTTCCTGGTTCTCTGATTTATGAGTGTACAGTCTATATATATATATATATATATATATATATATATATATATATATATATATATATATATATATATATATATATATATATATATATATATATATATATATATATATATATATATATATATATATATATATATATATATATATATATATATATATATATATATATATATATATATATATATGTTATAATATTTTTATCTCGGTTTTCCCGGGTCAGTAGGTCTTGACTAAGACCATTTGTCTTCCGACTTTTCGCCTGAATATCACCAGGCATTTTCAAGGACTTAACGAAAAGCACGCGCGCGACACACGTCGCGACACGTCAATCACGTCGCGCTAACAATATTTGACATAAGCGGCCATCTTGTACGCTACGAGTCACTTGACGGTGAGCTTTCAGTGTGAGTAGACGTGTGTCGCGCGCGTGCTTTTCGTTAAGTCCTTGAAAATGCCTGGTGATATTCAGGCGAAACGTCGGAAGACAAATGGTCTTAGTCAAGACCTACTGACACGGGAAAACCGAGATAAAAATATTATAACATATATATATATATATATATATATATATATATATATATATATATATATATATATATATATATATATATATATATATATATATATATATATATATATATATATATATATATATATATATATATATATATATATATATATATATATATATATATATATATATATATATATATATATATATATATATATATATATATATATATATATATATATATATATATATATATATATATATATATATATATATATATATATATATATATATATATATATATATATATATATATATATATATATATATATATATATATATATATATATATATATATATATATATATATATATATATATATATATATATATATATATATATATATATATATATATATATATATATATATATATATATATATATATATATATATATATATATATATATATATATATATATATATATATATATATATATATATATATATATATATATATATATATATATATATATATATATATATATATATATATATATATATATATATATATATATATATATATATATATATATATATATATATATATTAATGTACTAAATAACGCTTAATATTTTCAAAATATGTATTTCAATATCCAAAGCCACTTAGTTGGTCATCCACATCACAGAAACGAGCCGCTGGATCTAGGATCCATTGGAAAAGAAATTCGAATCATTAACGGGGTATTTCAACCATCGCTATAATTGAGTAGCGTTAAAATCGTAAAATAGTCGAGAGATCAACCAAATTTACCAATTTCCTTAGGAAGTTTTTTTAGAAAACTTTTGGTTTCTTCCACCAGGTGTTACTTTGGAATAAAATTATATTTTTATTGCTTCAATATTTGAACGCGTTATCAGAGCTATTTAATTTAATTTATTATTTATGTATTTTATACATAATGTGTTTCATATTTACTATATGTATACAAAACTAAAAAATGCTCGGTTGAATGCCAAAAAATAGTTTTAGCGCTATCTGTCGGATAACGTGAAAAGTTTTTTATTGGATAATGTATAAAAACGAATTGCAAAAATATTATGTAGGTACCTATATATTATAATAATAAATTCATAATCAAATACGCATACCTTCCTGATTGATAAAATATAATTAACATTATTTGATATTATAAATAAGAATTAAATATAAATACCAATCCGAATATTAAAATGCTAAATAAATAAAAATATTATCCAACTGTCGATTTGTTCAGGAGAACTTTGTTCTCTTAACATATCGACAATGTATCAAGCCAGAATACGCGAGAATTGTATGGAGAGGTCTACTTTTTTCACGGCTTTTCCATCTTTGAAGTCAAAAAACACCAACTTAGAGGCTTCGCAGCATATATGTTCCATACACGGATTTACTCAGAATTCGGAGTAGAACATTTCGTGTGTCTGTGTGTGTGTGTGTCTGTGTGTCCGTCCCCCCCTTATAACTTTTGATCCGCTCAATTTACAGAGCCTAAAATTTCAGAATATATAAACAGTTACAGGCCTACAAAACTTTTATACTCGGAATTTTGAATTTTTGTTTCAGTCAGGGGTTATCAACTTTTGAATTTTTATTTTATTTTTCCATATATCTCAGAAACCATAAACGGTAGAACGCTGAAAATTGGTACAAACATAGACAAATACAAAATCTCAAATTAGTTTTTTCAAAAAAATTCCAGGGTTTCTCAAACATTTTTTATTAAGAAAAATATTTTTTTTATGATAAATTTATGAGTTTAACTGCCTATATTTCCAAAAATTTTACAATTATCGAAAAATGCCGAAACACCCCAACTAGATAATTTAATTTTCTATAAAAAATATTAACATTGTAGTAGAAGATCTCAATTTTTTTTTAACAATTTTTTTAAAAATTGAATTTAGTGACGACATCGCTTCATACATTTTGTATGGCAGTCGCCTATACACAATATGTAAGAAGACTTAGGCCCGGTTGCGTCAAAAAAGTTAAACGAAAGTTTATAGTTAAAGTTACAAAAAAGTTACTTTTTTGTCAAATTGAGTTGCATCGCATTTTTGTTAACTTAAACTTAACCGAAAAGTTACTAAAATTTAAACCCCCAGAAATGAGAGTTTAAGATTAAGTTAAAGTTAATTTTTGACATTTCTCTCAGAGAACACATGATTTATCTTTCGTTTCCCTATCGTAGAAAATACTTTTGACAATTGTTTATTTTGTAATGTTGTTTTTTTCGTGTTAATTGTTGAAATATAGTGATATATTTTTTTATGGGGATTCGGATTCATCTGATGAAGAATTTAGTCATCATTAATACATATCATGTTAACTACGCGAAAGCCGAAATTATTCAGGCAAAGGACAAATTTTTGGTTATGGGATGATGATGAATTTATCGCCCGATTCAGAATGTCCAAAAACAGGGTTCATTAATTAGTGGAACTCATTAGAGAGGACATTGCACCACAATCTAACATTATTTCTTTTTTTCCTTCCACCAATGACAAAGGGATACTTCGTCGGCGGTAAAGTTTGCTGATCGATCTCTGAAAAAATCACTTCATAAAACCTTGCCAATAATATCGTTATGTAAATAAAATTTTAATTAATATATATTTTGAATTTGAATCCATGCCGATAATCAGACAGCAAATAAACAAATAATGATCGTAACGCGCACTGAGCGGTAACAAATAAAACGAGGTTATATTATGACAGACGCCAAAATCTAGCATGGACAAAATGGTATGGCAATATGACAAAAATAATTCCCGGTGTATTTCAGTTCATTATTACGGAATTTGATCTTTGTTGCGTTGGTATCCCCATTAACTATAACTTAACTTTTTTTTTGTCGGTGCAACTCATATTTCATTTAAACTCGACGTAACTTTTGTAAGACCCTAAACGGAGTTTAAAATTTTAACTATAAACTTTTTTTTGGTGCAACCGGGCCTAAATAGTTTGATACTTCATCTCCAAACATACATACATACATACCATCATGCTATTTGCATATTCTGGGTAGGAAAAAGGATCTTCCTCCATACTATCCTATCTTGACATACATACCTACATATGTTGTATAGAAAACAAAATATCTGAAAATATTCAATAATTTGTATCTATGGGTTTATAGTTTGGTACATATTCTTCAACTATACATACTATCGCTATCGACAGTTGGATCTCATGTGTTACATGCAACTAGTTATATTCGATGTTTTCAAGGTCAAAGTACAATGTGTGATGCTTCGTTTCTTGTAAGTGTGTATTATAAGTAATACGCTTCATGTCACACACACACACACGCACAGGCTCGCGAAGAGTCTTTACGCAACGATTATTATCAAATTCAAATGCTCATTCTTTGGTTAGTTTTGGTTTATTTACAATAATAATAGCGACACATTCGCTTATAAGTCGAAATCATTCAATATATAAAGCGCTATTATTATTACAAAACACACCTAACCTAACCTACAAATGTATAGCCAGTATACACGATATGCTACTCAAGATTCTATATTATTATTATTATTATAAGAATATTTCAATTATTTTGTCAGTCGTCGCGTCGCGTATTGAGGTATCGACAGTATAAAGCAAGGCTTTTTTCATATACCTAGTTTAAATTTTTAGAAGCAGACTATTATGATTGACATGAACATGCTGCGACGTATATTATATGCATTACCTATAATAGGTACCTATACTGACATATAATTATACCTACTTTGTGTGTTTTTAGCAGTTTTTAGACTGTACTGTATCTTTGAGACAATAGATAGACATAAAGTCTATGTAATGAGGCTGACAATTAGAGAAGCAATACAAAAATATCATAAATAAAATGGCAGAAAATTATACATAATTCGCTGAACTACACAAAATATTTTATTTTAGAGGATACCGAGCTCTCGCTACGTCTGCTTATATATTTTTTTTATACCTAAGTATAATATATTTTTCTAATAGGTAGTTTGTTTAGACGAGTTGATGGCTAAGCGGCTAGCGCGATGGATTATTATAGTATAGATTCGGATCTCGGCATGACTAGGGCTGCCATCCGTCCGGTACAGTTGAAATTTATCTTCTTGGCCCAAGTACGTCGAATTTCGCAGTAGTTTACATATAGCACAATAATTATTTTAGGGAATATTTTAGGGAACTAGAACAGAAATAAACTGTATACAATATTCCCTGACCAAGAATCTAATTCCAATTCCGTCATTATTCTACAATACTCGTAAAATTAAAAAAATCCTAGTTATGTAATAAATGATGAAAATGTTGACAAAATTGTACTATCATTACCTACTTATCCAACTGTCGATTCGTTCATGAGAATTCAATTCTCTGAATGAATCGACATTTTAAAGCCAAGATGCGTGTACGAAGGTACATTTTGTATGGCATAGTGGACTTTTTGCATGCTAATAGCACCAACTAGAGGCCTCGCAGCATATATGTTCCCATACATGGATTTACTCAGAATTTACTCACACCCCAACTAGATAATTTAATTTTCTATAAAATATATAAAATTGTAGAAGTACATCTCAATTTTTTTTAACAATTTTTATAAAAATTGAATTTAGTGACGACATTGTTTCATACAATTTGTATGGCAGTCGTCTACACACAATATCTAAGAAGACTTAATTGTTTGATACTAATCTCCAAACATACATACAATCATGCTGTTTTCATATTCTGGGTAGGATCAAAGGACTGACCTCCATACTATCCTATCTTGACATACATACCTTGGTACATGTGTTGTATAGAAAACCAAATATCTTAAAATATTAAATAATTTGTATTTATGGGTTTATAGATTGGTACTTATTCTTCAACTGTACATACTATCACTATCGACAGTTGGATTTCATGTGTTACATGCAACTAGTTTAGGTACAAAATTTGCGTAGGTATACTTATTTCGTTATAAACTAGAACAGAAATAAACTGTATACAATATTCCTTGACCAATAATCTAATGTGGCCAACACCAATTCCGTCATTATTCTACAATACTCGTAAAATTAAAAAAATCCTATCTATAGTAATGTAATAAATGATGAAAATGTACGAGTATTGAACATAATAAATATTTGTATATTTATTATGTTCCGGCTTATCTAATCGTCTGCGAGTGATTTTAAAATAGTATTAAAAGGGCTTAATCAATAAAAAGATATTACCATTTATTATGCGAAGGAAAGAACGCTATGAATAAAGAATATATTTTTATTAAGTGCCTTGTCTGGTGTATTATGCATCGCTGAAAAACACGTACTTATTTTTTTGTACAACATGTTGTGAGGAGAGAGAGAGAGAGAGAGAGAGAGAGAGAGAGAGAGAGAGAGAGAGAGAGAGAGAGAGAGAGAGAGAGTGTGTAAGAGGAAGATAGAGTTCTCGGTCAAATGATGTCAGCGTTGTCAAGTAAGCTATTGTATCGGACAAATCGTATATACCGCTTATCGCTAGATGGCGTAACAAAAAATGCAGGCTCGAATCTAATATTTTTTTAGTATCTGAATGAACCACCCATACGGCGCTGAAATCAGTGCATAAATGATTAATTTTTATAAAAAATGCAATAAATTGATCAAACATATTTTTGCAATAAAAATATTTTTAAATATTTTTGTTTGTATATCTCAATGATCTGTCGTTGTTAGTTTTATTTTTTTTAAATAAAATTCTAATAATGTCAGTGTTGTCTATTTCCTCCATGTTTAATGCTATATTTTATCAAATTATGATTACATAGCATTATTTTTTAGACTACATTTTAAGGATATTGTTCTTCTCCACATATATAATCAGACGAATTATTTTTTTTAATTTGTGAAAAAAGCATGGTCAAACCAAATGCCTGCCACAACGTTTATTTTGTTATTGTAATATCAGTTTGTAAATTGATTTTAAATATTTAATAATATTTTAAAAATAATTAAAAATACATAATTTTTATGAATCTAAAGTTTCATTGAGATCGAAAAATGTATACATCCTTGATCTACGCCCTTAATACTGAATTCATACAGAATCGAAGTCTCTCGATATGCTGAGTCAAAAAAGCGTTGAAGTATTCAAAATTAGATTTCTGATTGTATTCCAAGAAAATTCAGTTGGTACTGTGGCTATGGCCAGCGCACAACTCTAATTGATGGTCATTGCCCAACTCTAATTTGCGGACGTATAAACACGGCCATTTTGAACAAAAAATTCATTCCGTTCTGATACACAACTGTGTGTCGTACTTCCTGTAAGTAGGTACGTGAATTTTAAGTGTAAATCTTTTAAGTAAGGTATAATTTCAGTAGTAGTTAAATGTAATCCTTTCAATTTGTTCTCAACAATAAATACGTAAGTTATCTTCAATCTTTCAATCTTAACCTGTCTTATGTACCAACTTGCATCACAGTATAATCATTGATTAATTTGGATTATCGCCATCCGCGATAATCAATTATATGGGACTGTTGGTTGAACACGCTCATTAATAAAGAAGGCAAATTATGAATTACATATATTATCCCGGTTCGATTCCGGTATATAGGGATAATTTGCGAGCCAACAGAATTTACACGTATGTGGTTTAGTGTACATTAGATCTAGTATTTGCATCTCTATTGATCTACACGCCACATGCGTGTAAACCCCCATAGTACAAAAGACTTTGGAATAGTGTTTCATTATTATCAATAAATGTTTGTAGACGTTGAATACTCCATAAGATTTCTTGAATGCAGTACTTGAGAAAGGGT
This sequence comes from Molanna angustata, assembly GCA_963576475.1. NCBI lineage: Eukaryota > Metazoa > Arthropoda > Insecta > Trichoptera > Molannidae > Molanna > Molanna angustata. Next base: position 24,327,059 of record OY754969.1, on the reverse strand, counting down.
AAGAATGCAGTTGTAAATACTATTTAATACTTAGTGAATTGTAAGTTTGTTGAGATCAGTTAGAAAACAGTGCGATTGAATTTTTGATCAAAGGGAATAAAAGATTCAAAAGTATGAAATTGAATGAATATTCTAGAATATTCATATTTTTAAAACATGATTTTTTCAATAAAAAATGCTCAAAACCTACAAACATTAGTCTAAAATAACGCCATAGTATACAAAATGAGTACATCTTTGGGTTGGTTTTAATTGCAAGCAAATAAAATAACAGAATAGAATATTTTAGTAAATACGGTAGCACGGATTTTTTGGTATACATTTCGGCTTAGTTTTAATATGTTAATTTTGTAATCCAGAATTTCTGTAGCCAAAGGAAAATTCAAATTACCGATATAAATAGTACTTTTGGAGGGATTTTAAAATCAATTGGACTTACAGAATAAATTCGGCTCCGAGGACCAGCGACCGTAGCCCATAAAGGCGAGAGGCTGGAAGGATTTTTACCTCTGGGAAATCGGCAATCAGACTCCGCTTGATACATGGAGGGAGGCGGGGGGTACATTGGGATTAGATGTATACTGGCGTGGGATGGAGTTGGTGGCTACGGGCTAGACAATATTAACGGACAAATTCATCGATGCCATTTGATCGCACTTTTCTTTTTAGTAATTTTAAGTAAAAAGTTTACTTTGTTATTATATAGGCAAACTCAAACTATATTTCGCCGTGAGGCGCCAGCATAGAAAAGTGCTTCCACTTTTCCCTATTTTTGTATTCGGGTGTCCCGAAAAACCCTGGTAATTGATAATGCAGCAGGGAAAAAAATGATGTATGAGAATACATGCACGTATCGTGCTTCCTTTTATAAGACATTGCAAACCAGTCGTGATGGTATGAATGAAAAAAGTACCTACATTGATTGTTATTTTATACCTCTACAGATTTTTATTCTTCTTTCTATAAGACTAGTTATGTCTTGAAAAGTCCTGTTTAACTGATAAAATAAAATACAGGTAGTTTTCTTAAAATCAATGCAGATCGATGGGGGGCAAGTCCCGTCAAACGGTGAAATCAAAACCATGGATATAATTTTCATATGAAGTTCTTCGAAATCGTAAGAAATTATAGAACTCCATATGATAATTATATTCATGACATGGGTTAGGTATCAAAATTATTTTGATTTCACTGTTTGACCGTATTTGTCCCCCACATTTGAATGTCACTTCGAAAACGTAAAAAGTTACGTCAATTTTAGTAGGTATAACATTTTAATATATGCTGAAAGTTGCTTATAAAATCGAGTTTTTGACAAATCTAGCTGACTAATAAAATCTGAAAAAAAAAATCGTTAAACAATTAAAATGAAAAGGCGCGGAGAACTTACACAATATTGTGTGGGTTGAAAATGCACGTGGGGGCACATAATCGATACCGATATTTATTTTGTATATTCACATTTTATTTTTAAAGTTTCCTTTAGTTTTATAATATTTTCCGATGATACATGATGTTATTAAAAAATATCCTGTTAACAAGTTCATTGTACTAAGAGTGTTTAACGGTCAATTTTCTACGAAGAAGAGGTGGGTGTGTAATGCGAGGATTTCGAGAGTGAAAAAGTGGGAAAAGTTCGACCCCGAGAGGAATATATACCCCTTGATTACCGTTTTCAAAATTTTATGATCTATCACCATTCACTATATACACTTTTTGCATTACCTTAGTGTACCTGTCTGCCTATTTCTATGAAATTTACACAATACTCGTATAATGTTTTTTTTAACAAACAACAAATATCAATTTTTATATTTTCAGATGTTTAATAATGGAAGAAATAAGATTATCTGAACGAATTTCAGACGAATTTTTCAAAGAGGAATAAAAATGGTTAAAAATGATTATGATATTATCAAAGACACTCTCGAATATCGATAATCCAAAAAACTAAAGCTGCAGCCCAAAAATATTGAAAGAATATTTCAGTTTCTTCACAATTATTAACTTGTTCTTTCTTATTATGTTTGACGTATGTTTGTATACTAAAGTTTACAAACATACGTCACAATATAAATAAATTAATGAATAAATTGACATGTTGTCACATAACTAAAATGAATATATAATAGTCTTTCTTCCTTTATACTTGACATTCCAGATCTTGTTTGACATTCCAGATGTTGATTATTTAATGAACATTTTTTAATATTTTATTTGTAATGATTATGATAAATACATTATGTAATATCTTGATGTTGCGCCTCATAACAGTCTATCGTATATTCCATAAGTATATTATGTATGGACAAGTATGTACGATTCAGGAGTTCGGCGTTTTTCGTGAGATTTATGAAATATATAAACGAGAATTGAGGCGCTCTTGGTGTTATCGATTAGGTATTGATTGATTATAGTGCTCTCACGTCGTGGTGAATAAATATTATTATTTGTACTTCTATCTTTATAGTATATGTATCAAATTACTGTATTCTGTAATAGAGTGTAATAGTTAAATACTAATGTATTTATTTATATATGATATTTAAAATACCATATATCAAACATTATGTACTTGACCTCTTATTTTTATTTCTTTGGTTTCAGTTAGTTCTATGATTTTTTATAGATGTACCACATAAGTTATTATCATCTTGAATTCCAGTTAAGTATGTTTTTCAGATGATACATATTTTAATCATCATATCGAAACATAAATTTACTGACAGTATCACCTAAACTTATTGAGTGATAGTAATATATGTACTAGATACTTGCACGAAACTCTAATTTAAGTTATAATGTAGGTCTAATGTCCTGGGGTGATAGTCAAAAAGCAGTAGTTGGGAGCGCTTATAGGACAACTGGCATTATATACATTTATCTAAGTCTTAACAACTAAAGACATTATCCTTGTAAGGTTTACTATGGGAAGTCAGCCCAGGTCTGCCATAAAAGAGGCTCGGATCGATGCAAAAGGCTTAAACTTTTGGGCAATAGTCATATTATAGGTAGATTCAATAATGTGCTGTTTCAGAGATGCCCGAAATTGAGGTGAGGGTCTTCTTCACAGCGACGTTTATGTTCAAACGGCCAACTTTAAAGGCATTTGTAAACTGAATCTAAAACATTACCTACCTGCCTATCTTATCTGCGTTAGACCTATTACTTTGTAATGTTTATGGATATCCCAGAATATTTTGACATTTTAAAATAAACCAGAATAATAAAATGCCTAGTATATTGACTGAATATTAAATCTTCTGACTATATACTTTGTAGAGTTGACAGACTCAATGAAGTTGGTTAGCTAGAATTCGGAATTTTACTTACGAATATGAAGTGAAAATTTATGTCGATAACTCGATACCGAAAACACAAGATACGACGACGTCGCAATCAAGATACCTATGATAGTTGTTTTTACACTGAATAAAAGCTATTTCAGATATTTTACTAATAGATTTTTTTCGTAATAAATCGTCATCAAGATACAGTCCTCGTATAAAATTATATTTTTCGTTTTCATATTCTTGTTGCATACATACTACACCGTAACTACAATACATACTTTAAACATGTTGATATAATACATAAATAACAAACAGATTTCAAAATTTACATATAACAAAAAATTGACAGATAGTAGGTATCGTAGGTGTATACCACGATCACATTCATTCACAATCTACATATCTCCACTTATATATACACTTACTAGTATAATTGATGTTTGTTGCATTAAGTATATTTGTTACTTTTAAACTAACAATCATATAACAAAATTAATAAATAATGTAGGTACACGGGAGATCTTATATATTATGTAATAACACATGGAATATATATTACATGATATATAAGATATAATATACTTACTTTGCGTATGGCATCGGCATCTGCTTGGCTCAAAGTCAAAACTCTGCTGTCAATAGCCAGTCGACCGCCGTTGGGACGAGTCTGTGGATGTCCTCCATCTCTCCCTCGAATACGTGTAAGGTGCACTCCCCCACCAAATGTGCCACCGTCTGAGTCTCCGCATTCGCAATTGGGAGAGGTTATTTTCCCCCACTACCAGAGAAGGTAGTTACAGCACCCCTGGCCTGTGCGGATTCTGTTGAGTTGAACCCAAAGTCTTCTAGGCAGGTTGAAGCCAGGGACTTGCACTGTGGGATCCGCAATCAGGGACTTGTTGTGGCATTCCGCACTTGTCCATCTCTGTTTCCATGCACTTTTTATGTTGTAATTAACATCTTCCATGGTCCATATTGGTCTTCTGGACTTCAGTCGTCTGTCTTGATGAGCTGGTAGTGATGGGTTATTTTTTATCTTGTCCATCAAGTAAACAGTTGCCAACATCAAGTAAAGCTCAGGAGGGGCTATGTTAGACAGAACTGAAAGCCAGGGGAGGGGGGTAGGCCTCACCGTTCCGGTGATCGTCCTCATAGTCTTGTTGAGCTCTGTGTCTATCTTGTTGCAGTGCGAGCTTCTGGCCCAAGCCGGGGAGCAGTATTCAGCAGTGCTGTACACTAGAGCCATAGCTGATGTCTTCAGCGTCTGCGCTGCACAACCCCAGGACGTTCCGGCTAGTTTTGAAATTATATTATTCCGGGATTTTATTTTATTTCTTACAGATTCGAGGTGGTGTTTGTAAGATAAGGACCTGTCCAGCTTTACTCCAAGATATCGTGGGCAGGCTTCATTTGGGATTCTTTTGCCTTTAAGGGACACATTTAGTGTCCTATTTGCCTGCTGGTTGTTGAGATGGAGGGCCATAGCTGTGGTCTTTCTGGGATTCAGTCTCAGATGCCAGCGCTCAAAGTAGTCATCAAGAGTTATCAGGTCCTCGTTCAGGGTGGCTTCCGTCTCCTCAAATGTGTTTGCCTGTATCACTATCGCCATGTCATCCGCGTATGTGAACTTTCTTGCTTTCGTTTCTGGGACGTCTGCTGTGTATAGGTTGAACAGTACTGGGGAGAGCACTGAGCCCTGTGGAAGTCCATTTTGCAGGATCTTTATGCAGATATAATATATTTTTCACTTACAACATTGTATCCTGTTTGTTTTGTAAATAAATAAATTAAAAAAAAATATATTTTCCCGCCAAACTGCATAGGAGTTTTATGGCAGGGTATATTCCCCTTTTCACAAAGATAATGTATCCTTATATTCAAAACAAATTCTACAGAACTATAGGTAACAAAGGGCGTGCCTAGAACCTTCAGACTAGGCAAACCCTGAAAGAAAATTGGGAAATGTCGAAAATTTAATTGTTCATCGTTGTTCATTTGAGTGGCCATGAAAATATTTTAAAATCACATGCCAAAATAATATTTACATTTGTGTCCCTGTCAAGCATCGTATCTACATATGGTTCAATTTTTAATCTTGTATTATGGTTTCTATAAAACAAACAAAAAAATATTAGGTCTTGAATTGCTTAACATATGTAATATTCATAGGAAAGTTAAGATTTTCGGCTTCTACAAGCAATTCCGCTACTGATAGGTAGGTATGTATATGAAGTTTAATAAAATATGAAGCTGAGTAGGTAGTTCTGCACTTTATATAATATAAACGAGTGGGTTGTGGTCAACGCTATACTCCTCACAAACAAGTCATTCTATAAAGTACTCAAATTTTCATGAAATGAGTTTGTTAAAATATTTTTTAATTAAATATTTTTTTAGGAAAACTTATAGTAATGTGCCTTTTTACCAATTTGAAAATAAAAATTTCAAATTTTAAGTTTCCTGAGCTTGGGGTCACTTTGAAATATTTGACAGTTAAAAAAATTGAGAAGCACTATTTAGATATCGTTCAAAATCTAATGGGGTCTAAGCGAGTATTAGATACACATATTTGCAAAATTTGAAAAGAATCGAATGAGTATTTTAGTCTATAATCTATAAATTAAAATAAATACGCCGCACATAGCACACAGCATATAGCACACACACACAGATACAGTGTGATGAAACTTTAAGAATACAATCTCATCATGATACTAGTTGATAATCTGCAATAAAAAAATACCCTTAAAAATTGCGAAATTATAACTCCCCACTATATCCCCTTGGGTTAGTGAGGAGTTAAAAATAAGTAGGATGTACATACTCATATCAAAACACAAATTTATTTAAATTGATTGAAATAAATCACACTATGGACACTATCGCCTTTCTGGATGCTCGATATTGATAAAGTCTAATTAATAAACACTTTATTTATGTCTATTTTCCAATGATATTGCAGAAAACGCGGTAGCGTTTTCAGGAGGGCTTGGGTTTTCGCCAAAGATTACATCTTCAGACATAATGTAAAATATTACTAGTGTTCTCCCTAACATAATTAAACAGGACCCCATTGTTTGTACGCCCCCTTAACTCGGTGATAACTTTAACAGTTGTATAATTCTATTGTTTGCAAGTTTACTTGTATATTTATGTGTGTCGCGTATATGTATTATATTAAAGATTAAGGACATTTTAAATAATTAAGATGAAGGGAATTGTTGAAAATGGTTTATAATTGACAAATATTTGATTTATGAATAGTTTCAATTTATGTTTTAATGAAATATTAAAAAAAAACATTGAAGTTAATAATAAATTAATGTCATCCTTATTCTAAGATAATTAATCGAGACATTAAATTTAACATATTGCCTGATTTAAGAGATAACATATTAAAATAGTTTATTTGTTATATTTGATTATAAACTATGACAATTAAATCAAATTATTGTTAAGTATAGTTTTGAAATAATATTAGTATTTTTTTCGGGCTAAACTGGTTCCTTCTTTAAAAACGTGGACACGTTTACCCTAATAAAACAAAAATTAGTCACTGCACAGAAAGACAATTAGTTTATTTAGCTCATGTTTGAATATTCATGAGTTGCTGCATGGTGCTGCAGATACTGCTATGTGAAGTTGACTTGAATATGCGTAAGATACATATTGCATGCCATGAAAATTTACCCTTGCTTATGTTTGACGTTAAGAAAAGGGTGAAAATACTTAGAACCAGAACCACGTATAACGTATTATATTGGAATGGAAATAATCGCAGCGTTAGGTATAGGTATAACTATTGACAAAACGCAGGTATCAAAATTCTGTAGACAATAAATTGTCATCGTTGTAATATTAGTATAAGTATTAGTTTATTATGGTATTTCCAATAATCGAAATTTCTGTGCATTATTTGCTTTTGTCCTTTAAGAAGGATTTTTTTTACTCTCCATTACTATGGAATAGTGGAGAGTCATGATTTTACAATTTTAAGCATATTTTTTACATCAATTTCTCAATGGGTATCGTGTAGAGGGTGCATACTTTGAGTTTTGTGGTGATGTTTTCATGTATATGCCATATTCCGTGTGTCGTACACAAATATGAAAATTTGTACAGCCCTAACTAAATAGCATCTGTTTGGTAAAATTGAGCTATCGACTTCATATTGATATTGTATGTTTCTAATTGTATTTTTTTAATTAGATTTAACTTTTTGATCGTCAGTTCTTGATGGAATTCCATTTAAATTTCTTAATTTTTTTTAATTATTAATAAATAAAAATAAAAAACGTTTTGTATATTTTAACTCTCAACGAATGTTAGTATTCATCTACATACTATCATGCCATCTTTGTCATGGGGTAGGTAGAGAGAACCAAACACCGCATTATTCTATCTTGACATATATCCATAATCTCATCAACATTTATGTATCGTCTCATACATGATCGTCTATTGTCAAAACATTTTTTTTCATCAATTTTACAACATGCAGGTATCATGTAGAGGGTGCATACTATGCGTTTTTGTGTGAATGATGTATTAGGATAACTTTTGTCCTCAGAGAAAGTAATATTTGTTTAAGAATCTAATAGAAATGTAAGTCATAAAAATGCATTTAGTAATTGTCAACCTTTCAAGTAGAAAAAATGTACACTCACTAGGTAGTGGAGAGTTTAGTGTTGGCCACAACCCACTCTTTTTCCAAAAGATTTCGTAAAAATATACAAAGCCATTATTTAGAATTTCGGCGATGGTTTAAAAACAGGATAACTACGTATTCCGCCATGTTTTACACTGTTTTTCACATCACATTTAATTTTTAAGTAAAAAAGTGCATTTAATTTTTAATTTTTAAGTATAAAAGTGAATATACCTACATATGTAGGCTACTACTACAGCTACTGTTATAATTTTTAAGCCAGACTGGAATCGATAGGAATATAAACCTACTTATCAAATGTAGGTAGGTACTTAATAATATGTGTAAGTAACCCCTGGGGTATAGAAATAAGTTGCTGTATACAACGCTATGAAATTTGACGACCGACGTGTCATTATCCAAATTAATTTGGCAACTAAGTATAGATCCCTGCAAACGGGAAACTTGAAATCATAATAATAAATACTCCATCAATCTCCAGAGTAGCACTGCAATATGATCTTTAAACGGAGTGGGGCAGTCCGTGACTCGTACTTTGGGATAGAGGAATTCGTCCCTTGGCTCGGGGCTATTATGAAACACCCCCGGATAGAGTACATATACTTTGGTTCTTCATACTACTTCCTTTGGGTTCCTCTGTCTTCATCTAAGATGTGGTGGCTCTTCGACAAGGAAATTGTTGCAGCGTAAAGAACCGCACACACAATGCCACCCTAACTGCGGATGAGATTCAGCGATCCAAAACCGTTTTTGAAATAAATAATTTACTTATTTTGACAAAAATCTGGATAAAGCATATTATAAACATAAATATACATGATAATAATTTATTATTGCAGTTAACTATGATTTAGAAATTAATATAATGTAATTCGTCTACCGTCTCGGAACAGGCCTGGGGGGCAAGTCTGGTTCGACAGGCGAAATCAAAACCCAAGTGATTACCCATATCATGGATATAATTATCATATGGAGCTCTATGACATCTAAAGATATTATAGAACTCCATATAATAATTATATCCATGATATGGGTAATCGTGAGGGTTTTGATTTCGCCGATTGAACCAGGCTTGCCCCCCAGGTCTAGTAAGATGGTACAAAACAACCCAATTGATTTGTTAAATTGCTTGATTATAATACTGTTTTTAACAACAACACTAAACTCTCCACACCATAGTAAGCGTTCATTTTTACTTTTTGAAAGGATGAAAATCTCTGAATGCATATTTATGAAGAACATTTCTTTAACAAATATAAGATTATCGGAGGACAGAAGTTTTCACAATGCACCATACACACAAAAACATTGTCATGAAACTCATTATATTCATTTTCTATGTACATGATACCTGTTGATAAATTTTAAGTAAAATTGCATTACTAGCAAGATGAGCATGTATGAGACAGTGTCTCAATGTTGATCAGGCGATGTATGTGTCAAGAAAGAAGAATGTGGTGTTCGGTTCTCACTGCCTGAAGAGGAAAGGAAGAAGAAATCAGATAGATATTTTTGCTGTTGCTTTTTTTATATTTTTTTTTAGTGAGATTGAAAACGTAATATCAGGACTGAGGCTATTCCAAAGTCTTGCTGAATGTATTTCTAATGAAGAGCTGAACTAATTCATACATCAGTTTGGTTTAAATAATTAATAATGAAGAAAATGTGTTTCTTTGTTCTTAAGAAACTAAATTTTCTTGTTCTGGAGACAATGTGATAAAACAATACAACATAATATGTATACTGTTTCAGGGAAAAAGGGATAACATGGCACTCAGTTACATATATTTCTTGATTAAAATATTAGGTATCTGATATAAGAAATGATTTAGTTGAAATTGGTTGAAATTCACTAAATTTTTGTATATTGAATATTGAAGTTTTCCAAATGTACCTACAACAAAAGAAACGTGTTGAGTGTTTGCTATTTGTTTTCTTTACAAAAATTGTTAAAAATAAGTATACGTATGTTTACATGTACCTATATTGGTTGGTGCTGTGCCTCTGTCGTATGGAAACATTGTGCAGAGTGATGTTTGTTGTTCGCGTCGTGATTTATTTGCGATTCTCCTTTGGTAGGTATATGTCAGACAATACACGGTCTGTAAGCTGTAACACTCCCTTGGTATTATCATTAAGTCAAGCCATGCTATATCTTACCGTAGCCACTTGCGGGGGTCGTTTGTAACGCCCATGGACTCAAAAACGAGGAAGTTCAAAGATATTATAATAGCGACGGTGAATTGCTTAAGTTTATTTAAAGTCTAATTAATAAGGGACCCGAGCACTTGATACGAACGCGAGTAATATATTCATAAGAAAAGATGAGGAGTTGATCGGAGCTTTCACGTTGAACCTAATAACAATACACAAACCAGAACCGCCTATAATTTCTAAGTTGAGATGTGTTATCAAATTAAGAAGAGCTCATAATATTATAATACCAAGTACTTTCAGTTTGCCATAATTTAGATAATAATTTCAGTCTCCAAGGAATACCTACGTATTTTCCGCGAAATGATATTCGAAGACTGTCAACTGAGAAGTTTCACATGTAAAACAAGTAGGTACAATACATTGTTTGTTATTTTCGAGGAAATAAAAGATGTGTTGTTTTTTTTTTTGCAAATATAATCAGTCTGATCTTTTTTAACATATTGAGATTCGTTCACTGGACCATTATAACCATATATAACCTATTTAAGGAGATGTATACTTATCGTAAAACAATTTGAACTCTTCACGTGGGTGCGCAGATTGCAAATTTTCCACGGCGAAAAGGCTCAATAAATTTGGTGGTATTTATATGAAGATGATTGTGTACTTGTTAAAAGACATATTCACTCTTCAAAAGAAGATTTCTCTGCACTATTTGCTTATGAATATATGTATAAGTTAATATATATGTTATTAATATCTTACGACCTTCATTTTTATAACTTGATTTATAATATTGAAATAAAAAATACGGAAAAATTGAATAATGAAAATTGCTAGATGATTCCAAAATTAACGACCTGCAATTGATAAAATATAGATACCAAATACTTATATTGCAGTTAAAGATATTTAGTACTATGATTTAAGCTAAAAATACTTTCGCTATACTATGTGGTAGGTATATTATAAAACAACGGTAGGAGGTATTAATTATATCGTTGCATTATTCGCATCCATCGACACCCTATTAATTTGGCTCATTAGAGATTACAATACAAATACAATACACAAATGGAAATTGATTGATACACTAAGTAGGTACATATCCAATACTAAACACATGTTTATGTTCAATTTCTGTGTAGTTTAATTACCCACTGATAATTATTGTTACAGGTCCTTATAAGGGATTGATGGTCAATGAACTGTGACTGATCAGAGAAGATTATAAATATTTTTTACCGACTTCTAATAACAGAGGAGGTCATCAATTCGACTAGGTTTTATTATGTGTGTTCAGCGTAAGCTTTTTTAAGAAACCATTCAAAAGTTGAAAAAGTCTTGACAAAAGTCGATATTATAAATACGTTAACATTAATACGAATAAGACATTTTTATATTATTGTTTCAACATGTAGTAGATTTTTTTTAAATGCACTTTTAACTTTATTTATTTGTTTTTTTTTTGGTAAAAATGTAGGAGTCAAAGTTTCGATTGATTTTGGACTCTATATACTCTAGACTCGACCACTTTGAGACATAAATTTGCTTCGAAAGTGATATTCTTTCATTCGGGATGCCATATATTTTGCTCTTTCTTTATTTTTATGAGCGTTTCGTTGATGTTACATAATTGTTTTTTCTATGATGTTTCATTATTAATTCTGACGAAACTGTATTCGACACTTTACAAATCATCAGTTTATAATGAAAAATAATTTTTATTGAAATTTTGAGACGTAACATTTTTTTTTTTTTTTGCTTAAGGCAATTCACCCTTTAAAGAGTGCTATGTGCCAATTATTTCATGTCAGAGGAGAAAAGTTAATTTTATTATAAATTTATGTCATTCAATGAAAGGAATTTTGAAATAACGGACAGTACACGTGAATTATTAAGTGACAAAAGATGTTGGATATTAAGTGGAGATTGGTGAGTGATTTTAATTGATTGTTTGTATATATTTTTGAAGGCGGAATTATTTTTACAGCTAAAAAATTCATGATCATTTCTAGGAAAAACACAATAGTATTCTGATCCTTTCAAAAACATGAATTTGAATTGTAAATAAGTATTTAATATATTATATGTATATTATATGTTATTTCCTTGATACTTATGTATGTTGTATGTAAAGAAAAAATATGTAATGTATGGAAAATACCTAGCTACCACTAATAGTACATTGGTATCTAACCAATAATAAAAATAGACATTTCTTTGTTCTTTTTACGGGGGGGTTAACTGATTACCAAAGGGAAAATAGACTGATTTATTTTTGTTTCTATCATTCGAAATCTAAGCCAGACCCAACCTCTTTTACAATATATCACATTCATAGTTCAATATGTGGGTAGGTACTGGTTTTCTATTTAATTTTTACTAACGAGCATACCTGTTAATTTCAATTTATTATGTCTCTAGACAAAATATTATTTTTTTTTCAAAAAGTACAGGGGCTTCATCAGAGCACTTGTTGAGTATATTGATGGCTAAATTGTACCTTGATCAATGTTTTTTTTTCGCAATTTGTTTTTAACTACGGCATAGATCTGCTTATTATTTAGATCAAGTGCATACCTAATAGCGATTAATATATTCATTTTTAATTTTCATCAATAGTAATTAGACGCTCAACTTCAACGTCATAAAACAACAAGTTAGTATGGCTGTAATGAAAATACTTGTGTGATAATGGCAAGGTCGGGCGATCGAAGGATAAATTATATGGAAGCATTAGACCAGTAGAGAGACTTTCGGATATTCCGTCTCGACTCTGCGGTAAATGTACGCCGGGTATATTGGAGGTGGTGCGAGTGGGAAAGTTATTCTACTCAATTCATAACATTGTCATTCATAAAGATCCCGGAGCAGAGACTTGGTGACAGATTTATTTCGGTTAGATTGAAATAAACGAGCCTGGCTCGTGACGACCTACGTAGCTCGGTGGTTAGGTAGGTACCTACCCATGTAGGTCCGTTGTCGCTCGCTCAAGCGGACTTATTCCGCTGATGATTTTGAGAAAAATAGCGGTTGACCACAATGATATATTGGCAAAAGTAATTGGACGCCCAAGGCTATTTAATAATAGTTGTAGTAATTGAGATATATATTCACAGCAGTTTTTTTTTATCTCAAAGACTAATAGCTTTGACAGCGTTATTTTAGATGGAACTGGAACATATGGATAGTCTTGACACCTTCAGTAAATTAGTTAAGACTACTTTGTTAAGTAAAGTCATCTATTAAACAAGAGCGCTCTAGGACTGATCTTGTATCAGTTTTATATACTTACCGGTGATAAACATACACACATACATACATACCATCACACGGGGTAGGCATAGAGAACCGAACAACACATTTTTCTATCTTGACACACATTCATCGCCTCATCAACATTCATACATCGTCTTATACACGTTCGTCTTTTGTTCACGCTTCTTACATTTCCATCTTTCAGAATATCGTTTACATGGTCGTGCCATCCTTTTCTTGGGCGCTCCCGACCTCTTATTCCATTCCTGTCAGCTTTGTATATTTTCTTCGTCAGGCGTTCTTCAGTCATTCTCTCCAAGTGGCCAAACCATCTCAATGTGTTAACTTTCATTCTGTTAATTACATCTTTCTTCATCTTACATTCTTTCCTTGTATCTTCATTTCGAACTCTGTCATACATCGTTCTGTTACAAATTCTTCTAAGCGATCTCATTTCAACTGCATTTATTCTGCTTTCGTGCGACTTCTGCCATGTCTAGGTCTCACTTGCATACGTCAGGGGTGGCACTAACGATTGCGTTATGAATGGCAACTTTAGCATCTTTTGATATGTCGCGATCATTCATAACTGGTCTAAGTGCTCCATTCACTCTGTTTCCTGCCATAACTCTTCTTTCAATATCCTTATCAGGCCGTCCATTCCGTTGGAACATACTACCCAGATTGACATACTCGTCGACTTGTTCAAGCCATTCACTCTCTAATTTTATTCGACACACTGTTCGGCTTTCACTCTTTTCAAAGACCAAGGTGATAAACACATTCTTATAATATTAACTAGGTGTTAAAAAAATAATGCAGATTAATTTTTGGACCATCAATGAATTCGAATATTTATCTGAACGCTTCTTTCTTATTTTTAAATATATATATTTGACGGTAATTAATTATTGTTATTAAAAAATTAATTGGCGACTTAGATATAATATAAAGAGTATTTTTTTAACCGACTTCATATATTTTTTTTGCTGTTTTTTTTTGTTATACCAAATCCGGTTATTCTTTGTCAAACTAATTTTATTTATTTCATTTGTTTTGTTTTTATGCAAAACATTTTTAAATATATAATGACATAATTTTAACATCCCAATAGATCAAATTTTGTCACAAAAACCCAATGTATGCGTAGGTATACGCAACTTTGAAAATATTCGACATTTTTGATTAATTTTTGTTGATACTTTGTGCATTTTCACTATTTTGCCGAGACTGACCATATCCACCAATAAATTAAATGAATTCTACTATGTTTTTTTTTTCAAAATTTTTACATATTATTTCACGAGTTCTGTGATGATTTGATATTCAATGTTTAATTGTAATATTACAATAATTTTAATGACCAATACATTTTTAATTAATTTAAAATGTATTAATTAAAATTTGGAATACCGCTTGAAGATATTAATTATATTAGTCTAATGAAGCTGTTAACTAATTTATTGCCATTAGCACAGAGAAGAATTTTTGCAGATCTGCTATTTTTATATAAAATATTAATCTTACATACTGACACCCCATACTTGCTCAGTGCTATAAATTTGCGGGTGCCGACCATGGTCACACGCAGTACCGCACCATTTTATTTCCTCACTAACACTAGTGTATACCGAGCTTATTCAACTTTGCAAAGACTGCATAGTTTGGGGAATCAGTATGATCAATACACAGATATCTTCAATGATTCAATTGGTATTTATAAAAGACACCTATACATTGCACTTGTTAACGAAACCAAGATTGAATTGTTTTCTTCGATTTTTATATAGGTACATGTTATCACATAATTTTTCTTATATTATAGTTATTTGTTATATGCATTTATTATTTTTACTCTCCACATACACACTATGGAATAGTGGAGATTCATGATTTCACAATTTTTAAGCGTATTTTTTTGCATCAATTTCTCAACGGTTATCATGTAGAGAGTGCACACTATGTGTTTCGTGACAATGTTTTTGTGATGAAATCTTTTCTCCTCTGGGAATCTTATATTTGTTTAAGAATCTAGTAGAAATGTACTTCATAATAATGCATTTAGAGATTGTCAACCTCTCAAGGAGAAAAAATAAACACTCACTAGGTGTGGAGAGTTTAGTGTTGGGTACAACCCACTTTTTTTAAATAATTCTTTTTTTTTAATATAATCTGTTTTTGTGTGAATAATCATGTTAAAATTCTGTTTTATTTGTATATGTAAAAGGCTATTAAGCCGTAAATTATAATAAAATAAAAAAAAAGTAAAATTAGTTAAATAGCTACATAATGATTATAAACTATGCTGACTATATTTTCTATCGTTCGTAAAAATATACTTAAATTTCAACTTTAATAACCACTAGGAATCAAGATTACTACATTAAATGTATCGGAATGTTTTCGTCTGTGTCGACAAATGATAAAATGAATTAATAATATTTACAAACGACGGTAAAATCGGGCATTTACAAAATGATTTGTCTATGATGTGTGATAATATTGTGCCAGGAAACGTCATCCTGTTCATTTGTGTCGTTTTATTTTGTCTTTTGGAATATTATGTCTCTTTCGTGTTTCGTGACGTATCTACCACAGGCCGCCCATTTGTCTAGTTCCCTCGGACACGGCTGTATCCCTCCCATCTCTTGACAGACCGGCAGTTCCAAGATACGTGGGTTTGTGTGTATCTTTTCCGTTTATCTTTGTTGTAAATATTAAAACCGGTATGTGAACAGTGAACATCACGGGCCCATCTGATGAATTGTCACCGTTTCGTTGACGTGCGCAATTTGTTGATACGAAAATCCTCCAGCAACGCTTTCGTATTAAATAAACGAGAGTTATATTATGACAAATGTAATGAAAAATTCAAAAACGCTTTGCCTAATTTTACATAAATTATTTATTTCATGAACAACTACTAAAGTTGGGCCTCCAATTGCTTTGAATATATTCAAGTAATTGTGTGTAATTCACTTTATCTTTTGATTGATCAAATAGATTTTTTAAAACATTCATAACATTTTATTTAGATATCTACAATACATAATGTACTTACCAATACTTACATTCATTTGTAGTAAGATATTTTTTTTTCGATTAAAAAACAGACCACGATTTGATGTTTATTTCATTCTTGGTGTGATTTAGTGGTAAAACGTATTAGTAGTGTAATGAGTGAATTTTATGATGTTACATAAATATTATTTTGGGCAGACCGCATCCATCCGCCTCCAGCCACTCGTCTTACACCATCAGACCACCTTGTTTGAGGCCTTCCAATACTTCTTTTGCCCGTTCTAGGTCACTTTCTTTGTCCATCTGGAGTCTGTGGTTCGGGCGACATGCCCTGCCCAGCTCCACTTCTGCTTGGCAACCTTTTCGACAACGTCGGTTATTTTGGTTTTCTCTTTTATCCACAAGTGAGGTTTTCTATCTCTTAACGAAATACATAGTTTTCTTTCCGTCTTTTTCAAGTGCCAAAACTACCGTATGTTATGACTCATCTATATATTGGGAAAATGTATTTGAACCACCAAGAGCACAAAATAATATCTGACGAAGATCTTGTTTTACACATTATTTAAATGACACTGTTTCTACTGCTATTTTTTGTTTTATAATACTTTTTTATTTAATGTTTTGGTTTACTTTTAGTCAATATGTATATCTTTTTTATGTATGCTTACATCTATATTTTTTTAATTTATTGTTTTACTGTTTATTTTTAAGTTTTTTTTGCCAAGTGTATACCAAATGTATAAATTTTTTTTTTTATTCTACATATTTTTATCATCAATATGTGTTTTTATGTATGTATGTTAAAGGCAATTTAAGCCGTTTATAAATGAGCAAATAATGTCAGCCTTCGTGGCTCAGTTACTTAGAAAACTGACACCTGAATAAAAGGTCCCGGGTTCGATTCCAGGTAAAGACACAGTATTTAAATGTGTTTTCAGTCTGGATCTGTAAGGGACAAATATCTCCAGAAAATGGCAACTAGTTATTGGGTATGTGTTTAATTAATATTTGACATAGTGCCTGTTAGTTGCCGGAGAAGCAATTAGAAATAAGAAATTTATTCTGCGTTTGCCCTCATACGCAAGCATTTGAAAGAAAGCCACAGAATCAAGAGAAGGTTATTAAATTAAGAATGTATTTTCGTTTACTCATTGAAGTCTGTTTTGTTGTGCGCATATTTACCTTTTTAATTGTGCCCCTTTAATTTAATTTAAATTTATTCAATATAATTTAAATACGTATTATCCATACATTGAGACACGTGGGGTATAAATTATAAAATGAGTTTCTAGTGGTCGATGCTTCCCTCCACTCCCCTCCCTACCTCTCTCCTTTCCCATCGTGTTTTCAAAATTGTTAAAATATTTTCAAAATTGTAAACAAGTGTGTATGATATATATTTTAGAGTACTTTAATTGTCAATATAAAAATGATCGCTGTATATTTGTATAAATTTTTCTTATTTGCTGTTTTATTCTATAAAATAAATAAAAAAAAATCCATTTTTTAATTTTTTTTAAAAAACATTCAAAGCAGCAAAGTTTTAATCAACAAGCATGAGTAAATATATGAAAATGAGCCGAGATCTTGTATCATACAACTTCTTGTTTGTTTATTAGGTGAGTGTTTAATAATTATTTGACAAACTACCTGTTAGTTGCCCGAGAAGCTACATTAATTTATTTATTCACTAAAATTATTATTATTATTATTGTACAAGCCTAAGCACTTTATTTCGCTATTTGTTGCTTCAAATGATGCTCGCTGTGTCTAGCAAAAGCACTTATGCTTGTATCATTTATACTCGTTTTTGAGGACAAAAAATACTCATTTAATTATCTGTAAACGAATTAATAAGAGAAAGCTTAATTAAAGCCTAAATAGCATCTAATAGTATTATGCTACAATTTGAGAGCAAAGGGGATTTTTGTTCCAATTATTTGATACCTTAATAAACAATGTAGGTACAACTACGTACTTTAATTAATTATGTTTTATCAAATATATTGAAACTTGAAACGAACTTTTGATTTATTCAAATATTATAAGTAGGTAACATGCTAATTGCTTTATATGCAAATATAGAATATTCAATACGGAGACAAAACATATTTTATTGTTACGATCCTTTATATGTAAATATGATTCGTCATATGGCAACGTTTTTCACTATTGCATTTTGTTTAAGACAATTTATTTTCTTTCATACATTTGTTCCCCACCCAAGTGTTTATTGTACATACATATCGATAATACTCCGATGAAATAAGAGGCCGAGATATTGATCTTCCAAAACACAAATGTATTAATATTCTCCCAGTATTCTCGTCTGCGACCGAATTCGGACATTTCAATTAGAGTTTTTATGGTGTATTTACTACTGAGGCCTGAAAATAAAATAATGCCATAAAGATTCACCGAATTCTTTCGTAGCCCGTCGTTCTACAGACCTAGACACCATGTACAGGAGGATGCAAATACAGCAAAACTCAAACGATTTTAGTTGTAAATAAAGATAATAAGAGATGACTTAGAAATGATTCAAAACTTGTTATGCTTTTGCATTATGCCATAAACCAAGGTGTGAATTTAGAATTAACTAAGTTCATCAAGAAATATACAGTGCCTAAAAATATACATACTATAAACATATTATACTATTCTGTGTTTATTTGTTTATTCATACAATGACATCACAATAATTATTGAATCTACAATGCCCCACTAGGCAAAAAACTGTGCCGGGGTCAATGCATCTAGAGACAGTGACACTGTTTTACTTGATGCCAACATCAATCGTATATAAAAAGTGATAATATCACAACAACAATGAAAATAAAAATAAATAATATTAAAAAATATCACAAATATACTTAGAGCAAAATAAAGAATGGGTCGAAAGTTATGGGTGAAAAATATCCTCTGCGTCGTGTCTGCCTGATACTAAGAGCCAAAGTTCCCTCTAATTCTTTTATTGTATGTGCGGATCTTCGACGGATCTGTGCAGTGGCCGTGAGAAAAATTTACTCCTCCCTCCCATAAACACACATACAATTTTACATTAAAATGTATATTTTTAGGGTATTTATTAATCACAATGATTTTATATAATAACGCTAACAAAGATAATTTTTGAAATAAATAAAATTTTATCTTCTTGTACTCATAACTCGTACACTGGCGGGTTTGTTGCCAAACATCATTAAATTTGTTTCTAACCAACCAGAGCTGATGATAATATACAATACAGTACCTACTATGGCAATAAGATTGTGATATAGCCAAAAATAATAAAGCAATTACTTTTTTTACTCTGATTCGTTGTAAACAAGTAACAATTGGCAAAAAACCACAATAAATCTAATCAATAAAAAAATACCTTTGTACCTACTTGAAATAAAATATGAAAAGAAAAGTCGAAAAATAATCACACTGTAAATGTAACTTTTTCCATATAGCCGCCGGAAATTCCAGTGAAATATTTCAGAGCAGAACATCCACGTGGCCATTGAAGGGGTGCGTAGTGGAGAAATATGGGTTAGAATTATACTGAAGGATAGGGAGGGGGAGGGGGATGGGGGATACTTCCTATGGGACAAGGGCCAAAAATGCACAATGCAAATTTCTCGCTCTTCGTCATTATACCTACTGGCTCACTTATTATACCGCGGTTAAGTATTTTTAATTCACACTAATATTTCCGAGACAAACATGAAATAACGTGGTAAAATAAAGAGTAGTACCTAACTGCCTATTTTTTACAATATATCAATACAAATAAGTCTTATTGGTTGTTATATTCAATTTTTTTCATCCTAAATATCATTTTACTCATTTTTATGTTGTATTTTTTGTTTGTTACACATTCAAGCTTTCTGCATCACATTTTTTAACACTAGAATTATCAAGGTTAGTTCCAAATGCATTTTTTTTGGAAAAGCATACCAAATCATTGATATTTTTTTTAAAGCGGTGTCAATTCAGATTAAAAGTGTGCGTGTGTGTATGTGTGTGTGAGTGTATAAGGGTGTGTGTGTGCGTTTGTCTCACGCTTTCTCGAAAAATAAGAGCATCTAAAAATCAAATTTATGTGCTTGCATGTATGAGTATACCTGACACATGAATCACTCTAAAAAAATTGTTAATATTATTATAATAATAATAATAGTAACTTTTATTTAGACGTAAAAAAATACAAAAATTAATACATCTAGTGTAAACAAAAAGTATACAATTTTTTTTTGATACATTAATAAATTATGGTACAGGTACAGGGTATGACACTAAATTATTAAAACAATGTAAAGTATGGAGAACATTAATAATTTTTAAGTATGTGCTCAGCACCTAGCCAACGAAAGGTGGCAAGACTCGTGGTTTGTTTATTTACACATTTTTTTATTAAAATATTTCAATAATTATATTTTTCGTACTAATTTTCCGACGATAGATTTGTCAAAGAGTGCAGTCTGTACGCAAATATCTGTTTACTTAAAATATATAAATACGTATTTATACAAATATAATATATTTTCAAGTATAAATTAGCGTTTTGGTGAAAACATTATGATTATTATAGATAATAATAATGTAAATATTCTTAAAGAAAATATTTTTTCAATATAACACCGCCATTTTGTCAGTTTGACATAATACTCTTGGATATGTATCTTAGAATAAAACCTTTGAAATAAATGCGATTATGAAATCGTATAATGATATATGAGACATAAATAAATAATAATAAATAAATTAGGATGATTTTTATAACGCCGTTTTTGTGATAACCTCACCTCAAGGGCGCTTACCTCATAGCATTATATCGTAAAAGTTTGTTAATTAATTATTTATAACGATATAGGCAGAATAAAATTGTACATAACGATATAGGCACATAATATTTTAATTATCAATTTATGATTACGATAAAAATAAAAATAGAAGTACCTTTTGCATATGGTAATTTTAACGAAATTTTATTGAATTTAGTCACGATATATTCAATAAGGGTCCAGAAGTTATTTAAAATTGGTAAAATGAATATTAATTGGAATGATTAACATGACAGAAGTTTCGTCTTGTGGGCGAGCATCAGCTGCATTCCAACCTTTTTATCGGAGAAAAATTCATCTGGAATCTGGAGTATCTGCTCCACATTGTTCCGTAGATTCCTTATGGGAATACCTGTGGACCATTTTTTCATAAAAAAATTCACCAAACCTTGAAATGCGCTAACTAACACCTTAGCGCCTTTTACTTTTTCGAGTTTTTGAACACACCTGTTAATGATTTTTTACTATTTTTTACGATTTATGATTGGAAAAGAAATGAAGATTAGACAACAATGCAAAATTAAAAGAGATATTGTGAACTTTGATGGTACAGACCCATAGAAACAATGATTAATGAATGTCAGACAAAGAAGGATGCAAAGCTGAAAATAATGGTACAGAAAAAATTGTCATGATCATATAAACGGGAATTTAAATTATGGGAGTTATAGAAGAGATTGTGTGAAGCGATGAATCAAAAAACGTATGTCGGGATATTACAGTGTGTATTTCAGTTCTCTCTTCCAGCCTCTAATAGGGAAGATATTTGATTGTATGTTTGTAAACTTGATATACTTTTACTATAAACCTAATATAAATATTGTGATTACAAAGGTTATTCAGTTAGATGTGTGTTAGATGTGTGTTAATTTGTTATTCAGTTAGATGTGTGTTAATTTTTTTTTGATATTGGTGCTTATTTTTTACTTAAAAATCATGTTTTGAATATAAGAATATCGTTATATTAATATGTGATTACAATAATTTTAATGGAATATAATATATTCCACGGGTGTGAATGTGAAAATTGCAATTTTATCATTGTTCGTAATTTGTTTTCAGAGCGCTAGAGGTTTGGAGGCAGAATTGCCACCTATCGGTGACTTTCGAAAGTTTAAATTGTGTTAGAAAACTAACAAATCGTAATATAAGTTTCCATACATTTTTCGTAAGTTTATTTTATTTTTTTAAAGCTTCACCGCCAAAAGTTTTTATTTTTCCCGTAATATATACGCGTTTATCTATCTATTGATATAAAAATTATTAAGATCGGCCAGGGACAGTTCTTGTAAACAATTACCGTTTTATTTGACACAGTAGTTAATTTTTAACCAACTGACATTCGAATTGTCTCTCGACGTAGACGCCCGCCACACGGTAGGTAAAAGTTTTGTAAATCTTTTGGCTCCAAATTTATGTGACTGGAGAGGCCTCTTTCAGACTGAAGCCTAAAGAAAGTAAGAGCTCCTCAGGTCGTCGTACGTCTCGTAACCTGCTATTTTTATTTTAACATTTGACTATATTTTATTACTGACTCGAGGCGCCGACGGCCTGGGAAGCGTTTGCCCTAGCGCAAGCCAGGGCCCCCTTGTAACCGTGTGGAGGGGAGGATCACTGCTGCCTGTTGCTTCCCCTTAATTTTATTTTATTTTATAACTTCATGTTTTAGCTGTGAGGCACCGGCTTAGAATAGTGCTTCCACTCTTTTCTATTATTGTTTTCGAGTGTCCCGTAAGAGCCGGGTAATCGAAAATACAACAGTCAACAATAGCATCTCACATAGTTCAGCAATGAGGTTCACCACCCATTCTGAATATAGTGCCTTTTTAGGTGAGACGAGACTGGTTTGTGGGTATACACAGATATGTTGTGCTCCCTTTTATAAGGCAAAGCACACCCACACACCTTTTGCTGGTTACTCCACATTGTGGGATATGCCGTGATGGTATGAATGAATGATTACAAAGGTTATTATTATTTATCGAAGTTTTTTATAATAAAATTATTAATTTCATTGACAAACTTTTTTACCATCTCAATAGAGACGAAGTTGGGATATTATAGAAGAACCAGGAAATCATGGCGCCTACAGGGCTTACGACCTGTCAGCGGCTGGTTTACGTGATCACTTTACGTGAACGTTGCGCTTGCGCACCAATTACCACCAATTATGCCTTTTTAGTTTTATATAGGTATTTGAATAATGTACATATAACAATTCACCTGAAAATAAGGAATAATACTATTGCCATCTATAAAGTAACGAAGAAACCTTTTTTTGTAACGCCATCTATTAAGAAATAGATGGCATAGATGAATATAAATTAAGATAATCATCCATTGTTGGCTAAATAATTAAAATCGATTTTTCCCAACAATGTTGTTACTTTTTTAATATATTATATAGGTACCTACCTATCTATCTCTTTACTAAAACAGATTGTAATGAACTCCTCGGATCATAATTTATCTATATTATGATAATCTTGTGGAAGTTTATGTGTTTAGATACAAGACTTAGGTATCTGTATATATTTTTTGCTGTTGAGTGGGTGAGTTGGGCAATTTATCAAGATAATCTTCCGTTGATACGGTGGCACAGGCAGAGCCACTGTTACTGTAGAAAGGGATTTATAACTCTTGACCCTACGAGTCAAACAACAACTTCGGGTACCAACAAAACATAACTTACCTACAACTTCTTATCTCTTATCAAATCCATGCAATTAAAAACTGAAGGTATTGAGGAATTCTTTTTTTTTCTTATACTTGTTGAAGAATACTGGGGCAGACTTTGTGCAAAGTTTGCTGCCTTTTGTGTTGGTTTCCATCTTTTGGGAGGGTCTTCAAGGCATCCTTATTGCCTCTGGTTTACCATATAGAGCAAGGTGTGATAGTCTTTGGGAGTCAGCCTCTCCAATACATCTTTCCGTTATTGAGAAAGCAAATGTACAAATAATTTATATACACTTAACCATGGAGTAATATATGAAATCAGGTTTCTTATTATTTTTCATCAATATGCCATTGCTGAGCGTAAGTTACGTTTTTAACCAAATAAAATTGAATATGCAACCTTTATTTTCTTCATTCACCTTCAACTGGCCAGAGATCATCATATTTTTAAGCACTTTTCATAATTTTTCACAATTCCTTAAAATACTTAAGACTTAACTTATGACAACTTAAGACATAATATAATACCAATGTATGTTTCTCGGAATATAAAAGAAAATGTTAATGCGTTGTATTTAAAAACGAAGTCCTAATGTTGTATTTATCTTCTTTTCAGATACTTGCATGATACCTACTAAAACGAGGTAAGATTTTGGAAATAATGTAGTGAATATAAGAGGACTTTCCGTAAGTATTTAAATGCGTCAAATGATAAAATGAAATCATTAAAGGTATACGAAAATGTTTTTTGCCTTAGTGTCTCATCTTCTTCTTCTATCGTGTCAGCAACACATTCAGTCTTCTGCCAGTGTCTTAGAGACCTAAATAACACGACCACTGCCCATCATAAGCTCGGGTATGGCACAGTTGCACGTACTTCATTTGCAACTGCACAGATTGTCTTTTAGTAAATATTTAAGGCAACACATTAAATAATGCTATGAATTTTGTTTTTGCTACTCTAATAAATTTTCTTATATATTCTAATAATATACTAATATTTGCCAAAGTGCGTTCAAAAACATTTGATGTTGGTTAATTTTTTTAACGTTCAAGTTTTTTTAGTAGTTTCCAGAAATTAAATTCAATCTATTTATTTTAATGATTTTGTTTTCAATCCATATTTTCGAAAGCACTTTACCGATTCTTGTTTACATTTCACCCGTTGATTCGATGGAATTTCTGAGGTTAGTAGTCGCTTTATTAGAACGTTGGGTAGTAAAAATGTTTATTGAATTCATGCCATTTCTGACGAGTCGATTTATTTTACCACATCACGTGAATACCAGAACATTCCACTCACGATATATAACAAACAATGTCGTTAAAGATCTCGGATATACATAGGTACCTACCTTGTTATATACAAACCTATCCAGATTGTAAATTTTACAAGAATTTTCACTTTGGGCAAAATAATGCAATTATTTCGATTAAATTTTATATCCTCAAGAAAACGAAATTATATTTTTACTATGCCAACTTCGTCGGGTCAATGCTGATGAAAACTGAAAACCAAAAGTATTTATGTATTAAATACTTTTTTTTGTAGCTATATGTTAAATATAATGTTCATTTACAAAAAGGACATAATATTTAGCATAGCTACTTTTACAGTGCTGATGAATACTGAAAACCAAAATTATTTATGTATTAAATATTTTTGTAGCTATATGTTAAATATAATGTCCATTTATAAAAAGGACATATGTAATATTATGCATAGCTACAATGACACAGTTTTTTTTACAGTAACAGTCTTGATTTATGAGACTGTCTCGATTATGAATGTCTAAAAAAGGGGCAAATTGTTATTAGGTGCATATTAAATATTTTTTGACATAGAAGGTGCCTATTAGTTGCGCGAGAATATTAATAAATAGCATTTCAATTAAAGAAATAAATAAACAAACGAGAAAAATAAATGACACAATTTTATTTACTTGATTATATAAAGTTTGTTAATTTTTTTAAATTTCTAGTTCACTATTTTAACCACGAATAATTTCGAAGTCTCAGAGTAAGGAATATACAAAACTTAGGTACATAAGATGCGGCTATAGACCAAGGGATTAGTACTCAAAGTTAGGTGGAACGGGGTATCCCAAATACATTCAATGTTTATATATCATAAATCGGATTTTAATGACGTAGGTATAGTATAGCAGCAAAAATATTTCCTTTTCGATATATAAATCCCTTTGATATTATTGTTGAGGACTGTTTCAATTTTCATTCCGAACCATTCCAAAAATATTCAAATAGGTACCTACCTACATACGTTATATTAATTGCCACCTAAATTCGGTGGCAGATTCACGCGGTGTGTCTCAAGAAATTTTGTATATGCCATGTCTAAAGAATATTTACAGTCGTAAAAATTTTAAGACAAAGTGAATTGTAACAAATTAACATGTGCCACAAAGCAAACAGGGAAAATATTAATAAAACGTTCGATGATGTTGAAACTATCATTAATTTTGGGTTTCGCCGAACGTACAAGAATTAATAAATTTTCTCATTATCATTACATACTTGGGTTTTCAATGTGTACGAATTGGATATTACTATTTTTTTGCAATTTTGAGCAATGATTACAAGAAAGAAGAGCACTGCCTACGAATCGATCTTGTCGTAGTTAAGATCTAAGAGACTTTTGCTTAATTGCTTTCGATCCTGACGAAAAATATAATATATGTACATATAAGCAGTAGGTTTGTTCAAGTATAGAGCTGACGTATAGAGACTCATCCATTACTGTCCTACACATCTTTATAAGGAATCACTCATGTTTCTCCTCCCATTGGGTATGGTGAGATGTGTGAACTGGGAAGGGACGCACGGTGAGAGCTTATCCGTGTACCGATTTGTATCGGCAATTAGGTTCTGTAGGTACCGCCACCATCTCTACCACTGATATGTTTTCATTGAAAGTGTTTATTTCCATCTGTGTGATTTTCACCATAACGTACATCGTACATGCTTTTTTTTACTTAGTTTTGAATCTGTAGTATTTTTGTTGCTATAACAGTTCTTCTTATTTGCAAGTTTAAAATAAAAACATTATGTGTTGGTTTATTTTCAAACGTCAAACGTTCAGTCATGAACACGAACAAAAATTACTAGTGACATCTACATATCATAACTGTCTTTTTTAAGTATTAATACCGATTTTTGGCTGGTTACTTTTCTGGCTAAATGCGTAGTTGAAATTAAAAAAAAATCTTTGGTAACCAGTGGTAACGATAACTATAACTTTAACCCTAATAAGCTTGGGTTGTTTCAACAAAAGTATCAGTAATAGTTTACTATGATTTCATAAAATTGTTTAAAATTTCGTCGTTTAACGTCATTAGATTTTAATGAAACAACCAAATGTATTGAACAATTTTATGAAATCAAAGTATTTTAACTATACTTTTACTTTAATCTTTGTTCGAGAAACACGGCTTAATGTAAGATCAAATTACATAATACTTGCATTTCAGCAGTAGGTATAGGGTTTTCAGCCTAGAAAACCAAGTATTAAGAGATAATTTTTTTTTTTTTTTAAAAAAAAATGAATATGTCCTTGTTAAACAAGTACATATACATCTTCCTACGTTCCCTAAAATAAGCAAATAAATGCTTGTGCTATAGGTGAACGAAATCGGTCGAGGCAGGATTCGAACTCGCGATCACTGGATTACTAACCCAGCGCGCTAACCGCTCTGCCACCGACCCATCTCTAACCCAGGTCGTAAGTCAAACATTTTTACCACTATTATGATAGACCTTTTTTGGTTTCTAAACATTTTTTTACGTGAAGTAAATTATTGTTAACATGTCGTGAGCCCTGAAAAATTCTTAATAAAGGGTTCCTGCGTTGTTTGTATTGTGCTCTAATAAAGTATATGCAATCTAAAAAAATATTCCTATGCTCTAATAAATTATTCCATTCTTCTAATAAACACAATATTCACTAAAACGTCTTGATTACATTTGAATTCAAAACATATAGCAGAACTACCTTTTTGATATCTGTGATAGATAGTAATTTTGTTATGGTCGCTTTGGACTTGAATTTATAAGTTAGAGTCTCTAGAGACTGTGTTTATCATTATGACAACAATTTTCTGAACGTTTTTCTTAGAATGTCCATTGAAATGTTCACAGTTCATTGATTTATTCATTTGATATCACTTAATTAACAATTCAAAGATTTGTATTAGAAAATACCGAAAAAGCTTGTGCCCTTTACTTATTTTATATTCTAGATAAGTTTGCTACATCAGTTAAAATTGCTTTAGAATATATAAATTAACTAAATGATTCTTGATTATTATTTTTATACGATGTTTGAATTTTTAATTAAATAGACATTGTTGCACGTCATTATACATGTTTATACTTATAGAAAATCGCTTAAAAGATTAAGAACTTATTAAATTTATTTGGGTTATCGTTGTGCCAAGTTAATAAATACATTATATTAATTTGTTTAAGCGACAGATTCAATTTTAACTACAAAAGACATTAGGTATGGTCTAGAGTCATTTTATTGAGTTTTCTTTGGCACGACGACTCTGTAGATTAATATATGGAAGTACTTCATTTTATACTATAATATTTCCTCTCCTCATTTAATTTGTCTACTATTAGAGAATTATAGGGTAATTATAAAAAAAATATTTTATTCGAACATATTCTAAAATAAAAAAATTAAAAAACTTCTTGGCGTCAGTAAATATAATTTGTAAGATGCGTGTATATACGTAATTTTTTTGTTTATTTATATTCTTTATTTAGAGGAAAAAAATATTTGTTAATTTATCGAATCCTACATAGATAATTCTTATGCATACCTTTGATAATTTTATATTAAATATATAGGTAATTCAAATGTTTACATTTTTATACAGCATTTAAAAAAAATAATTTTACAAGAAAAACAAACAAAATCATTAAAATCATATATAAAAAAATAACAATAAAATAGCTCAAAAATATAAAAAAATATAAGTATAGAAATAAAAAAACAAAGAAATAAATACAAAATTAAATACAATAAATGAAAAATCGTCTCACAGATCCGGACATTTAAAAACTGCATTTCCACCTGGAATCGAACCTGGGACCTTTGACTCAGGTGTCAGGTATCTAAACAACTAAGCCACGGAGGCCAACAAAAATATAGGAATTAATTATCATCTGGCTACTTCTGGTAAACATCTGGACAAGACTGTCATTTTTAATCGGACTGTGTAAATTTACATCACAAGTAAAATTATGTTTTGATTTGTGCTAGGAATGCACAAGGATATAATATATAAGATACGTTGAATGTAAAAACAAAGAACTTCGATGAAAAAAGCTACAATAAAACATAATAAAAGTATTTTTAATAGAAAATGAATTTCCTTGTTAAAAAAGTCCATATACATCTTCCTACGTTCCCTAAAATAAGCATAAATGCTTGCGCTATAGGAGAACGTAATCGATCGAGGCAGGATTCGAACTCGCGGCCACTGGATTACAAGCCCAGCGCGCTAACCGCTCTGGAATCGATCATTTAGATGGGTGGTGGCAGAGCGGTTAACGCGATGGATTAGTAATTTACTGGTCGCGAGTTCGAATCCTGCCACGACCGATTTCGTTCAACTATAGTGTACAAGGACATATTCATTTCTTAAAAAAAATAAAAATAGGTACTATTTACCTACCCCAAATAGGGTAACGGAACGTTGGTTTATATGTATACTATTTTTCATCTTGTTTACAATTTATAACTGATGTGTTATATGCGAATATTTCACATCGCCAAAAAGTGAAAATGGCATTTTTGAGATTATTTCGAAGATTTATTTAAAGTCAAAGCATAATGAGAAGTCGCTCAGTTAAATATAATACATTGCCTCTATACTTGAGCGATATTACATTGATAAAATAATATATTGAGCCATTAACATAGATATATTTCACGGTAATATGAATGTGAACACGTGAAATAACTAATCATAATGTTTCATCGTTGAAGAAATCATTTTATAATATTTAATGGATAGATATTTATAAAATATATACAAGACACCCGAAATTATTCAAGCTATATTTTTGTTCGTAAAATATGTTTTTATATCGTCAATATTGACGAATATTGATAATGTAGGAAACAAAATATTCAATAACAAATTCAATCGAAAATATTATTTGATCCACAAAGATTAATTTTCTTTTTATAGGACCATCGATGCGGTAGTTTTATTCTTGATCAACTTATTGATCATCATAGGAATATATCAAAAGGCGTAGTTAAATTATACTTTTTACCGTTACTTTTATAATCGTTTACTTCGTGATGATTTAAACACAATCTTCTTATATTCAAATTCATATTTTTACTCAATTTTAAAGATAGTTATTTAATTATGTAACTATGAGAAGCGAATACGTTGACAATAAAGCCGGTTGCAGAACGAAAGCAAAGCTATGTTAGGTTAGCTTAGCTCGCATAGCTGAAGTCGTTTTTCATACAAGTGTGCAGACCGCAAACTATGTGAGCTTGTATGAAAAATGACCTTAGCTATGCGAGATAAGCTAAACTAACTTAATAAATTATTAAAATAACAATATAACTTTGTTTATTTCCACTTATTTATTTTTATTCCACAACTAGTTTCAAGAACAACCGTTCTCTTCTTCAGGTGGGCAAACCCACCTGAAGAAGAGAACGGTAGTTCTTGAAACTAGTTGTGGAATAAAAATAAATAAGTGGAAATAAACAAAGTTATATTGTTATTTTAATAATTTATTAAAATGAATTTCCACAATGTAAACGCCTCCACCTTAGAATATAAACTAACTTAGCTTAGCTTTTGGTCTGCAACCAGCTTAGTACTATAATAGTTAAGATATAAACAACCATTTTATCGAAAAAAGCCTTTATAATCGTTTAATACATTATTTTTAGATAATAAAATTTACTAACAGTCACATTCCTATATTTTCTTACAAAAAGAACAGAATTGTTTGGATTAAATGTGTGAAGATTCAGCGTTACACAATACCAACACATTTATCATGGTAGAATAATATTGAATCGAGGAAATATCAGTGATATGTTAATTTTTTATTTTATTTTAAATAGTGTTAAATAAACGTGATTTTACACGAGCCCAATGATGAATATTCATAACTTTTTGGCACCAAAATGTTCAGTCAACTAAAGACTTGGCAAAGCTCTTTCGTAATATCTATTTCCTCTCAACTCTCATAATAATAATAATTAACATCATGACGTATTCAAAATAGTTATAATGAATATTTAGGTAGGTACTTAAAGGCTTTATTTATTTATTTATTTACATTACATTTACATTATTATGGATACAATGGCGGGTATATTTTGCTACAAGGCAATTTTTTTCAACCAACCAAACCAACGTGAGACCAAAAAATAGTGTTGTGGAAGGTGCATTAAATTTATAACAATAAACATCACATCCTTTGGTGTTCCCACCCAATTGTGTCCTCTTACAGATCGGAGCTCCTGGTTGCTGTCCGTGGGCCTCTTCAAGGTCCCATTGGACATGCGGACTTAGTGATCTCGAAGAAGAATTATAAAGCCAAAATCATTGATTGTTTTGCACTGTGCTAACAAAATCAGTCGGCAGTTTCAAATCATTGATTTACCTACTCGCCAAAATATCAGACGAATAAATGCTCTCAGGTCTCTGAGTTTGTGGGATTGTCTGTTTTTTCCCTTGAAGATTCGTGACTAGACTGTGGTGGTTAAGCCTAGCATCTATCTTTCTTTTGCACTTCACTGTTATTATATTACTACATACATACAAACCACTACGCCATGTTCCTCATGGATTGGCAGAGAGAATCGAACGCCAAATATTTTTAATCTTTACACACTTTCATTTTGAAGTCTGTATTTTAAAAATACTGTTGTAATTTCTATTATTCATAAACATGGTTACAATGCAAGTGAAACCTGGACATGGCAGAAGTCGCACGAAAGCAGAATAAATGCAGTTGAAATGAGATCGATAAGAAGAATCTGTAATTGGACGATGTATGACAGGGTCAGAAATGAGGACATAAGGAAAGAATGTAAGATAAAGAAAGATGTTATTAATAGAATGAAAGTGAACACATTTGAGATGGGGAGAATGAATGAGAAACGCCTGACGAAGAAAATATACATTACGGACAGGAATGGAATGAGAGGTCGGGGGTGCCCAAGGAAGGGATGGCACGTCCATGTGAACGGTATTTTGAAAGACGGAAATGTCAGAAGCATGAATAACAGACGAACATGAATAAAACGATGTATGAATGTCGACGAGGCGATGAATGTGTGTCAAGATAGAAATAAGTGGCGTTCGGTTCTCTCTGCCAACCACGCTAGGGACATGGCGTGATGGTATGTATGTATGGTTACATCAAGTCGAAAATACAATAGGTGAAATAACATCTTATATAATGATGTTCATCACCCATTCTGAATGTTTCCTTTCAAGGTGAGACGAGACTGGTGTGTGGGGGATGCACAACGACACATGACTGTGATATTTAAACGCTACGGTTTGAAAATAAAACACTGAGAATTTCGAACATAGACATGGAATTTGTGACATGTACAAAACAAAGAAAGTGAAAGAGCACCATAAGCACGCAAAAATAAAATGAATTTATATTTCCGCATGCTTTTATTAATCTTAAATTTCAAGTATGGAAACTTACATCTATGTCTGATTACAAACGCAGTTTGATGAAGAATTTCCAGAAACCATTAATCAATGTTTTGTATTAAAGCTTCTTATTTTATACGAACAATAATATATTATATACGAGTACGTAAAAATATCATTTGTTAAAATACAAATAGGTACTTATGACTTACTACCAGGGGCGAGCCTAGAGCTTTCAGACTACGCAAGCCCTGAAAGGAAATTGTAAAGTGTCGAATATTTTAAGTTGATTGGCATCAGTTCTTCGTTTTTTTTATTTCGGTTGCTAAAAAAAATATTTTTCAATCACATGTCATGTCAAATTAAAATTTACTTTTTGTGGGCCTGAAAAGCATCTGTGCAGTGACGGTGCGATAAATTTACACCCCCCCCCCCCCCATAAACACACTTACAAATTTTCATTTAAATGTATATTTTTAGGGTATTTATTAATCACAGTGATTTTATATGATAACAACACTAACAAAGATCATTTTTGAAATAAATAAAAAAGATAACTAAAATCTGGCAATGGAAACTTTCTTATATAATATTGACTGTGCGGAGGGTAGGTAAAACACGTGTGCGGAGACATTTAAGTACAGGGAACACAATTTACAGGGAACATTGATGAAAAAAATTGCATCCACGATTCAACACCTGGATCTTGTATTGTAGTTGCAATAAAACCATCAATAAATTATTAGGTCTAAAATTTGTGATAAATTTCTTTTTCCTTAAAATGACAGTTTTTCTAGACTGTGATTATATATTTTATATTTATTTCTATACGTGTTATATTTTTAGGCAAGCCAAAGTTTTCGGCTTCTGTAAGCTATTCCGCTACTGCGTACTACCTACCTAATAGAAAAGGAAATAAGTACAAAAATACCAAGAGGAACATGTTCCGGTGTCTGTTAGTGGCAGCTGCGCAGGCGGCAATCAATTCTGTTTGGATAGGAAAAAAAATGACAACTAAACGGCGATGTTTTTATTTTTTTTTTGGAACTTTGCCATTCACTCATTTCTTTAATATTATTATTACGAGAGGTCACTCTACATAAGTGGTGTGCTTATTTTCGCAAAGAATACAACGATTCTCTTCACCTTTAAACAGGCAGTTTGAACTGGTTTGATACCGTTCATAATTTATAAGCAATTTGTTTTAATTTTTAATGACAAACTTTTTAA
The DNA here is from genome assembly GCA_963576475.1 of Molanna angustata. Classification (NCBI taxonomy): domain Eukaryota; kingdom Metazoa; phylum Arthropoda; class Insecta; order Trichoptera; family Molannidae; genus Molanna; species Molanna angustata. The sequence goes on along the minus strand of OY754969.1, from coordinate 24,293,236 downwards.
CATCTCAATAGAGACGAAGTTGGGATATTACAGAAGAATCAGGAACTCAAGGCACCTACAGGGCTTACGACTTGTCATCGGCTGGTTTACGTGATCACTTTATGCGCTAGCGCAACGTTTACTAATTATGCCTTCTTATTGAGTTCCATTATCAATATAATTTTTGAAAGTTCTATATATTTGAAAAATGTGTAACAATTTACCTGAAAATAAGGAATTATACTATTACCATCTATGAAGTAACGATGAAATCTTTTTTTTTTGTAACGCCATCTATTGAGAAATTAGTTTTTTTGTAAACAATGAAAGCAACAGTCCTTATAAATGAGGTGACGTTGTCTCGCACAGATGTCATCCCTGAACTGCGACCAAAATATTATTTCATTTTTGGCTTGTTTACATACTTGTACCAATGTGTATGAAAATCGATTTTTTTTTAATTGCATATTTCAATTTGAAGATTACAATTAATGTGGAATTAAAATGAAATAGCTCTATCGATCAGTTATTTTTCTTGTTCTTTCTTTTTCGAAAAGAAAGTTTTCGTCCATCTATTGTCAGTCATTCTTGATATGTGTCCTGTCCATCTCCACTACATCATGGCTATTCTTTCAACCACATCGGACAGTTTGGTCTGACTGCGTATCCAGTAATTCCTCTTCCTGTCTTGTAGTTTTATGGCCAACATAATCCTTTCCGTTTTTCTTTGTGCTATACACGCAGCTTGTTGGGAGACAATTTGGTTAAGGTCGTAGTTTCCATGCCATAAGTGAAAACTGGCAGAATGCACTGCTCAAATATATACATACTATGTATTATTTGATGTTTTCACGGGTGAAATATGTTATAATATTTTTATCTCGGTTTTCCCGTGTCAGTAGGTCTTGACTTAGACCATTTGTCTTCCGACGTTTCGCCTGAATATCACCAGGCATTTTCAAGGACTTAACGAAAAGCACGCGCGCGACACAAGGAGCCAATCACGTCGCGCTAACAATATTTGACATAAGCGGCCATCTTGTACGCTACGAGTCACTTGACGGTGAGCTTTCAGTGTGAGTAGACGTGTGTCGCGCGCGTGCTTTTCGTTAAGTCCTTGAAAATGCCTGGTGATATTCAGGCGAAACGTCGGAAGACAAATGGTCTAAGTCAAGACCTAGTGACACGGGAAAACCGAGATAAAAATATTATAACATACTATGTATTATATATACATATACAATCTTATACATACTGTGTTTTAACAATAGACTTATGAATATTATACATAATTGTATTAAATATGTGTGATGTATATGCACTTAATATTGTACTTAGAGGTCTTGCGGCTATTATAATAGCTTGTGTAAGTATTGTTGTTAGGAGTAGGTAAGTGTGGTTTGTTGGAATTTTCGAATTACTGTCGAATTTCGGACCGAAACCGCATTTAAACAAACACGTTGTATATTTCACTCCCTATTGCTGTAGTGTCCGAAAACAAGGATTTTGAATAACTACTTAGTACTGATGTTTCTCAATGTAGGTATGAATGTTATGGTATCGGATGCGTGTTTGAATATTGACCTTCATGTGGTTGCTCTGAACAGATTGCTTTTTGGTAAGAAACCCCCTTTTATGAATTTTCTGTACTTAAAAGTAAATAAATAAATAATTAATGCTTGATGTTATTTGATCATATTTGTTTGAAAGTCGTCAACAAACAACAAACTAACATAGGATTGGTGCATAGCATATTTTACATACGAAACCCATATCATCAGCGGGGCAAGTCCCGTCAAACGGTGGAATCAAAACCCTTATAATAACTTATATCATGGATATAATTATCTTATGGAGTTCTATAATATATCAAGATATCTTAACTTTGATTTACAAACTAAGAAATAATATGCTTCCAAAATATATTCAAACAAATACATTATTCAATGTCAATGTGCATACTTACCCTACGAGAGTATGTCAGGATTTTAGATTAACATGTACACAAAATAGTTTATATAATAAAGATCTCAAAATGTATAATAGTTACATACATACATACATACATACCATTACGCCATGTCCCTTGCGGGGTAGGCAGAGAGAACCGAACGCCACATTTTTATATCCTGGCACGCATCCCTCGCTTCGTCCACATTCATGCATCGTCTCATACATGTTCGTCTATTGCTCACACTTCTAACGTTTCCGTCTTTCAAAATTTCGTTCACATGGTCGTGCCATCCCTTTCTTGGGCGTCCCCGACCTCTCATTTAATTCCTTTCCGCTCTGTATATTTTCTTCGTCAGGCGCTCCTCATTCATTCTCCCCATGTGACCAAACCATCTCAATGTGTTCACTTTCATTCTCGTAATCTTTCTTCATCTTACATTCTTTCCTTATGTCCTTATTTCTTACCCGGTCATACATCGTTCTTTTACAAATCCTTCTTAACGATCTCATTTCAACTGCATTTATTCTACTTTCATGCGACTTCTGCCATGTCCAGGTTTCACTTGCATACGTCAAGGTTGGCACTACGACGGCGTTATGAATGGCAACTTTGGCATCCTTTGATATGTTGCGATCGTTCATAATTGGTCTTAGTGCTCCATTCACTCTGTTTCCTGCCATAACTCTTAATTCGATCTCTTTATCGAGTCGTCCGTTCTGTTGAAATATGCTTCCCAAGTACACATATTCGTCGACTTGCTCGAGCCATTCGTTCTCTACTCTTATTTATCACGCTGTTCTGCTTTCACTCTTTTCAAAGACAATTGTCTTTGATTTGCTGGCATTCATCACCACCAAAAATAAAAGAATCCACAAGTCTTGTCACCTTTCGTAGGATAGGTGCTGAATACATAGTTGATGTTACTCGTACCAAACTTATTTATTCAAAAAAAATATATATATTTTTTTTGTTCAATGTAGATGTTTATACAGTTTACTACTACTGCTAATATTTTATAGAACTGAATAAGATAATTATATCCATGATATGAGTTATCATGATGGTCTTGATTCCACTTTTTGACGGGACTTGCCCATCAGGTGTGGCCGGAATGCTTTAATGAAGATCTTTATAAGAAGACAACTAAGCTACGAAGGCTTCTTCTTTTCGACTTATACGACACTTTTTCTTTATAAGCTATTTCAGTTTTATTAAAAATGTTTAGAATTCAGCATTTTACTCCTTCCGATTTTTTTTGGTGGTCTCAAAATAGTTTCAATTCTCTTTCTGATGTTATTTTGTCAATTATTTGACAATATAACCTCATTTTGTCTTTCATTTCCTTTCGCATTTGAATTGTTTTATATAATACAGTTTGTATCTCTAAAGATTCGCTTGACCTTCATTTTTCTTAACATTTGAACTGTTATGTAATAAATAAAATTATATTTTTATGTAAAAAATACATTTTACATAATGTGGCGGACTGATCACCTGCGGGCAATTTCTACCAGTCAACCACACTAGTAAATAGCATCAGTGATTAAAAAAGAAGAAACAGTAACCAATAAAATAAGGAAATCCTTAACATTAAAAAACAAAAAGTTTTAAAGAATTAAAGTAAAAGAATTAAAGGTACCTATGTGGATAGGAAATTTGGTTTCAGAACCCTCCTACGGAAGGTTTGGTCTTCAGTTTTCTTACAATTTGAAATATAATCATATAATATCATACGTTATTTACCGTTTAAAAATGACTTTTTCTATGAATTTAATAAAAATGCGAAATTGCTGCTACAGAAATTGCTTCATTGTACCAACTCAAAAGAGCCTTAAAAATGTTTACAAAAGAACTTGTTATTTGATATACCTTTGTTAATATTATTAATAAGTGTTGGTTCTATAAATCAATAAAATAAATATTTAAAATGATTCATTTGAGATTGATTTTCTTCGACATGTGCACTGTTTCGTCCGATGACGTTTCGATTAATCTATAAAGTGATACTTTCATAATATACACTGCTGTTTTATAAATAGTTTTACTACATGGAGCAATGACCAATATCGAAATAAATTGTATGGATATCACTTATCAAACAAGCATTATATAAACATTAATAATGAGCACACGTTAGGTACGAGAGACTGGTGGTTGGACTAATTTATCTTGGCACTTGGCCCCACGACACCTAGGATTTGTTGGCGCTTTCTCGTTTTATTTTACGAATGATGAATGAATTGACGTCAGCAAAACTCGGCTCTCACATTAAGTACTTTGCTTATATAATATTTGCTAGCTCTGCATCTCGCCTGATGACTTGCACTTGATGACACAACAAGTCACATATAAAACATTGTAGCGCATTTATTTTTTAATATAAAATAAGCGACCAAGTGACTGTTTGAAAACAACACTATAATGCATGATATGTTTAATTATAAAAGTGGAAATTGTAAATACTAGTTAGGTACATCATCTACATATTTACGACATAGTAAATAAGGCTTATTTTCTTCTATAAAAAGATAACATTGCAGGCATGTAAAAATTGGACAATATGAACCCTGAGTACCTGCCATAACAGCCTTCAAAGTGTTGAAAATTGCTATTTTTACACGTCAGTAGTATAAAGCTTGTTTTTTCATATATATATTACAGAAGACTATAGGAAATCACGCTGGTGAAAACACTTTGGTTTAGTAAAACGTTAAGATTTTTTGAAGGTGTCTGTCGGGGGGTCTCCACCAACCAAAGTGTCTGTAAATTAAATGCGTGATTTTTGATAGTTATTTGTAATAAATACGATTTTAATTATAACGCTTCATACTTATAGTATTTGAAGGCGGTTATCTCCAAAAGCTATCACTACTTAAGTGTAAATTTTGTATGGTCCCACTATGTCTAGAATTGCGGGGTCTTACACTTTTACTTATATTCTAATCTATTCTATAGTGATTAAATAATTGTATATTTTATAGCTCCATGTAATAATTCAAGATCATTCCAAGAGCGCTGATATTTCGACCTTATGTTGCTCGTCGACACAAATATGTTTTCAGCACTTTACAGAAAGAGTATGTACTTGCTTTGGGCACTGCGGACATCTGGATTTACGGCTATCCACTCGTTTGCCAGTGATACTAGTCATTTAGTACGTTGTGATGATTTAAATAAAAACGAGGGAGCAAATCATACAAAAATCCATGTCTCTGCAATTGGTTTCGTCTTGGCAAGATCCTTGAATTCTTTGCTCTTCCTCTGTATGTAAGTCGAGGAAGACATAAAAAGGCATTAAATTATTTAACAACCTACCAATGAATACCAGAACAGAAACGAATTACGAAGAATTCAAAAAGAAACTCAAAACAGTTTAACACTCTAATTTTGAGTTATGATTTTGATGATGTTCAATTTTTATTTTTTTTTATTTGATTTATGATGTTTATTTTCAAATTCTTTTTGTATAGCATTTTCGTTTTGTAATGTGTGTTTTTTTAAGTGTTAACTAATTTATTTTTTATGTTATGTGATTTGTTTTATGGATTCTTTGTAAATTATTTTTATTGTGTAAGCAAATAACTACTGCTTTCCTAAACACAAGCATCTAGCTAAATTAGGAGACGGAAACAATTTTTTTTTCTTAACATGTAATATTGAAGGAAACTTGTATATTTAAATAAATAAGAAAAAAGATCCATTGAGATTGATTGGTTTACCATGTTATCTGGCGTTTAAAGTGCTCGTACCATCTCTAAAACTGTGATCCACCGAAACTGCAATATTAAGATATTTTAAATATTTTATAGTTTTATTTCACTTTGATTTAGCACAATTTTATGTAGATCTTGAAACTATAAGTGAAAAAGTCAACGTATTAAACGATTTCAGAAAAAATGAGTCACGAAATTGAGTTATCTCGGTTCTTGGTGTTTATGTAGGAATTTTAATAAGCTCATATTATTTAAGTTAGAATATCTGTGAGTGAGTTTGATTCGAGCATGAACTTAATGCAATAATACGTGCAAACTTTGGCGGCGCTCCGCCGCGAAGCTTCAACAAGGTTGACTTTATTATTAAATCGACTTAATTCGTTTATTAAAAATTGGTTGTGAAACGCGCGGATGTGTGTAACGCGCGGCAAAATACCTAATTAAAAGATCTGAGCAAACATTATTTAACATATGACAATGTACATTTTTTTTTATTTTTACACAAATACCTCAAAATTCACACACTTAACTAAAATACGATTGGTACGTTTTACTACATATTTCTTATTAAATTATATTTTTCCTATTAAGAACCAGCGACTTTAATGTTGACATACAATGTATTTGGTGTAAATTTGAATATTTTCTTGTTTTTTGTTATTTTTATATATTTTATACTGTCAAAACCTTTTTTTTTTCAACTTGTAAATATGATTATTGGTTATGCTAGATGAAAACGAGTGGGTTGTGGCCAACACTAAACTCTCCACACCACAAATATTGACAATGAAATATTTTATTCATTCTAAATTTTACTACCAAGAATATAAATTTTCTAACGATAGTATATTTTCATGTTAAGATAGACAAACTATTAATGCAGTATGGTGAAGAATTCTAATGTTGTATGAAATATTTTAATAAAAGCAGATAAATTTTGTTTTAAAGGACGTTAGAGCATTTTGACAATTTTGACACGTAATATCATATGAAGAAATTTTTGTTATTTATGAAAAGCTAATCAGTTCGATGTTCAAGCTCTTTACATTATAACATGAAATCAAATTACTGAACTTTTCCATACATAAGAAATTTATCTTATTATATACATTTTTATTCATACTAAATTTTACTACCAGGAAAATAAATTTTCTATCGACAGTATATTTTTATGTTAAGATAGACAAACTATTATTGCAGTATGGTGTAGAATGCTTATGTTGTATGAAATATTTTAATAAAAGCAGATAAATTTTGTTTTAAAGGACGCGAAAGCATTTTCCAAATTTTGACAGGTGATATCATATGAAGAAATTTTTTGTTATTTATGGAAAGCTAATCAGTTCTATGTTCAAGCTCTTTACATTATAACATGAAATCAAATTACTGAACTTTTCCATACATAGAAATTTATCTAATTACATTTTTATTCATACTAAATGTTACTACCAGGAATATAAATTTTCTTCCGATAGTATATTTTTATGTTAAGATAGACAAACTATTAATGCAGTATAGTGAAGAATGCTTATGTTGTATGAAATATTTTAAAAAAAGCAGATAAATTTTGTTTTAAAGAACGCGAGAGCATTTTTCAAATTTTGACAGGTGATATCATATGAAGAATTTTTTTGTTATTTATGGAAAGCTAATCAGTTCTATGTTCAAGATCTTTACATTATATCATGAAATCAAATAACTACACGTTTCCATACATAGAAATTTATCTAATTACATTTTTATTCATACTAAATGTTACTATCAGGAATATAAATTTTCTTCCGATAGTATAATTTTATGTTAAGATAAACAAACTATTAATGCAGTATAGTGAAGAATGCTTATGTTGTATGAAATATTTTAAAAAAAGCAGATAAATTTTGTTTTAAAGAACGCGAGAGCATTTTCAAAATTTTGACACGTGATATTATATGAAGATTTTTTTTGTTATTTATGGAAAGCTAATCAGTTCTATGTTCAAGCTCTTTACATTATAACATTAAAACCAAATTGCTGAACTTTTCCATACATAGAAATTTATCTAATTACATTATTATTCATACTAAATGTTACTATCAGGAATATAAATTTTCTTCCGATAGTATATTTTTATGTTAAGATAGACAAACTATTAATGCAGTATAGTGAAGAATGCTTATGTTGTATGAAATATTTTAAAAAAAGCAGATAAATTTTATTTTAAAGAACGCGAGAGCATTTTCAACATTTTGACACGTGATATTATATGAAGATTTTTTTTGTTATTTATGGAAAACTAATCAGTTCTATGTTCAAGCTCTTTACATTATAACATGAAATCAAATTACTGAACTTTTCCATACATAGAAATTTATCTAATTACATTATTATTCATACTAAATGTTACTATCAGGAATATAAATTTTCTTCCGATAGTATATTTTTATGATAAGATAGACAAACTTTTAATGCAGTATGGTGTAGAATGCTTATGTTGTATGAAATATTTTAAAAAAAGCAGATAAATTTTGTTCTAAAGAACGCGAGAGCATTTTCCAAATTTTGACAGGTGATATCATATGAAGATTTTTTTTGTTATTTATGGAAAGCTAATCAGTTCTATGTTCAAGCTCTTTACATTATAACATGAAATCAAATTACTGAACTTTTCCATACATAGAAATTTATCTAATTACATTTTTATTCATACTAAATGTTACTACCAGGAATATAAATTTTCTTCCGATAGTATATTTTTATGTTAAGATAGACAAACTATTAATGCAGTATAGTGAAGAATGCTTATGTTGTATGAAATATTTTAAAAAAAGCAGATAAATTTTGTTTTAAAGAACGCGAGAGCATTTTTCAAATTTTGACAGGTGATATCATATGAAGAATTTTTTTGTTATTTATGGAAAGCTAATCAGTTCTATGTTCAAGCTCTTTACATTATATCATGAAATCAAATTACTACACGTTTCCATACATAGAAATTTATCTAATTACATTATTATTCATACTAAATGTTACTATCAGGAATATAAATTTTCTTCCGATAGTATATTTTTATGATAAGATAGACAAACTTTTAATGCAGTATGGTGTAGAATGCTTATGTTGTATGAAATATTTTAAAAAAAGCAGATAAATTTTGTTCTAAAGAACGCGAGAGCATTTTCCAAATTTTGACAGGTGATATCATATGAAGATTTTTTTTGTTATTTATGGAAAGCTAATCAGTTCTATGTTCAAGCTCTTTACATTATATCATGAAATCAAATTACTACACGTTTCCATACATAGAAATTTATCTAATTACATTTTTATTCATACTAAATGTTACTATCAGGAATATAAATTTTCTTCCGATAGTATATTTTTATGTTAAGATAAACAAACTATTAATGCAGTATAGTGAAGAATGCTTATGTTGTATGAAATATTTTAAAAAAAGCAGATAAATTTTGTTTTAAAGAACGCGAGAGCATTTTCAAAATTTTGACACGTGATATTATATGAAGATTTTTTTTGTTATTTATGGAAAACTAATCAGTTCTATGTTCAAACTCTTTACATTATAACATGAAATCAAATTACTGAACTTTTCCATACATAGAAATTTATCTAATTACATTATTATTCATACTAAATGTTACTATAAGGAATATAAATTTTCTTCCGATAGTATATTTTTATGATAAGATAGACAAACTTTTAATGCAGTATGGTGTAGAATGCTTATGTTGTATGAAATATTTTAAAAAAAGCAGATAAATTTTGTTCTAAAGAACGCGAGAGCATTTTCCAAATTTTGACAGGTGATATCATATGAAGATTTTTTTTGTTATTTATGGAAAGCTAATCAGTTCTATGTTCAAGCTCTTTACATTATAACATGAAATCAAATTACTGAACTTTTCCATACATAGAAATTTATCTAATTACATTTTTATTCATACTAAATGTTACTACCAGGAATATAAATTTTCTTCCGATAGTATATTTTTATGTTAAGATAGACAAACTATTAATGCAGTATAGTGAAGAATGCTTATGTTGTATGAAATATTTTAAAAAAAGCAGATAAATTTTGTTTTAAAGAACGCGAGAGCATTTTTCAAATTTTGACAGGTGATATCATATGAAGAATTTTTTTGTTATTTATGGAAAGCTAATCAGTTCTATGTTCAAGCTCTTTACATTATATCATGAAATCAAATTACTACACGTTTCCATACATAGAAATTTATCTAATTACATTTTTATTCATACTAAATGTTACTATCAGGAATATAAATTTTCTTCCGATAGTATATTTTTATGTTAAGATAGACAAACTATTAATGCAGTATAGTGAAGAATGCTTATGTTGTATGAAATATTTTAAAAAAAGCAGATAAATTTTGTTTTAAAGAACGCGAGAGCATTTTTCAAATTTTGACAGGTGATATCATATGAAGAATTTTTTTGTTATTTATGGAAAGCTAATCAGTTCTATGTTCAAGCTCTTTACATTATATCATGAAATCAAATAACTACACGTTTCCATACATAGAAATTTATCTAATTACATTTTTATTCATACTAAATGTTACTATCAGGAATATAAATTTTCTTCCGATAGTATATTTTTATGTTAAGATAAACAAACTATTAATGCAGTATAGTGAAGAATGCTTATGTTGTATGAAATATTTTAAAAAAAGCAGATAAATTTTGTTTTAAAGAACGCGAGAGCATTTTCAAAATTTTGACACGTGATATTATATGAAGATTTTTTTTGTTATTTATGGAAAACTAATCAGTTCTATGTTCAAGCTCTTTACATTATAACATGAAATCAAATTACTGAACTTTTCCATACATAGAAATTTATCTAATTACATTATTATTCATACTAAATGTTACTATCAGGAATATAAATTTTCTTCCGATAGTATATTTTTATGATAAGATAGACAAACTTTTAATGCAGTATGGTGTAGAATGCTTATGTTGTATGAAATATTTTAAAAAAAGCAGATAAATTTTGTTCTAAAGAACGCGAGAGCATTTTCCAAATTTTGACAGGTGATATCATATGAAGATTTTTTTTGTTATTTATGGAAAGCTAATCAGTTCTATGTTCAAGCTCTTTACATTATAACATGAAATCAAATTACTGAACTTTTCCATACATAGAAATTTATCTAATTACATTTTTATTCATACTAAATGTTACTACCAGGAATATAAATTTTCTTCCGATAGTATATTTTTATGTTAAGATAGACAAACTATTAATGCAGTATAGTGAAGAATGCTTATGTTGTATGAAATATTTTAAAAAAAGCAGATAAATTTTGTTTTAAAGAACGCGAGAGCATTTTTCAAATTTTGACAGGTGATATCATATGAAGAATTTTTTTGTTATTTATGGAAAGCTAATCAGTTCTATGTTCAAGCTCTTTACATTATATCATGAAATCAAATTACTACACGTTTCCATACATAGAAATTTATTTAATTACATTTTTATTCATACTAAATGTTACTATCAGGAATATAAATTTTCTTCCGATAGTATATTTTTATGTTAAGATAAACAAACTATTAATGCAGTATAGTGAAGAATGCTTATGTTGTATGAAATATTTTAAAAAAAGCAGATAAATTTTGTTTTAAAGAACGCGAGAGCATTTTCAAAATTTTGACACGTGATATTATATGAAGATTTTTTTTGTTATTTATGGAAAACTAATCAGTTCTATGTTCAAGCTCTTTACATTATAACATGAAATCAAATTACTGAACTTTTCCATACATAGAAATTTATCTAATTACATTATTATTCATACTAAATGTTACTATCAGGAATATAAATTTTCTTCCGATAGTATATTTTTATGATAAGATAGACAAACTTTTAATGCAGTATGGTGTAGAATGCTTATGTTGTATGAAATATTTTAAAAAAAGCAGATAAATTTTGTTCTAAAGAACGCGAGAGCATTTTCCAAATTTTGACAGGTGATATCATATGAAGATTTTTTTTGTTATTTATGGAAAGCTAATCAGTTCTATGTTCAAGCTCTTTACATTATAACATGAAATCAAATTACTGAACTTTTCCATACATAGAAATTTATCTAATTACATTTTTATTCATACTAAATGTTACTATCAGGAATATAAATTTTCTTCCGATAGTATATTTTTATGTTAAGATAAACAAACTATTAATGCAGTATAGTGAAGAATGCTTATGTTGTATGAAATATTTTAAAAAAAGTAGATAAATTTTGTTCTAAAGAACGCGAGAGCATTTTCCAAATTTTGACAGGTGATATCATATGAAGATTTTTTTTGTTATTTATGGAAAGCTAATCAGTTCTATGTTCAAGCTCTTTACATTATAACATGAAATCAAATTACTGAACTTTTCCATACATAGAAATTTATCTAATTACATTTTTATTCATACTAAATGTTACTACCAGGAATATAAATTTTCTTCCGATAGTATATTTTTATGTTAAGATAGACAAACTATTAATGCAGTATAGTGAAGAATGCTTATGTTGTATGAAATATTTTAAAAAAAGCAGATAAATTTTGTTTTAAAGAACGCGAGAGCATTTTTCAAATTTTGACAGGTGATATCATATGAAGAATTTTTTTGTTATTTATGGAAAGCTAATCAGTTCTATGTTCAAGCTCTTTACATTATATCATGAAATCAAATTACTACACGTTTCCATACATAGAAATTTATCTAATTACATTTTTATTCATACTAAATGTTACTATCAGGAATATAAATTTTCTTCCGATAGTATATTTTTATGTTAAGATAAACAAACTATTAATGCAGTATAGTGAAGAATGCTTATGTTGTATGAAATATTTTAAAAAAAGCAGATAAATTTTGTTTTAAAGAACGCGAGAGCATTTTCAAAATTTTGACATGTGATATTATATGAAGATTTTTTTTGTTATTTATGGAAAACTAATCAGTTCTATGTTCAAGCTCTTTACATTATAACATGAAATCAAATTACTGAACTTTTCCATACATAGAAATTTATCTAATTACATTATTATTCATACTAAATGTTACTATCAGGAATATAAATTTTCTTCCGATAGTATATTTTTATGATAAGATAGACAAACTTTTAATGCAGTATGGTGTAGAATGCTTATGTTGTATGAAATATTTTAAAAAAAGCAGATAAATTTTGTTCTAAAGAACGCGAGAGCATTTTCCAAATTTTGACAGGTGATATCATATGAAGATTTTTTTTGTTATTTATGGAAAGCTAATCAGTTCTATGTTCAAGCTCTTTACATTATAACATGAAATCAAATTACTGAACTTTTCCATACATAGAAATTTATCTAATTACATTTTTATTCATACTAAATGTTACTATCAGGAATATAAATTTTCTTCCGATAGTATATTTTTATGTTAAGATAAACAAACTATTAATGCAGTATAGTGAAGAATGCTTATGTTGTATGAAATATTTTAAAAAAAGCAGATAAATTTTGTTCTAAAGAACGCGAGAGCATTTTCCAAATTTTGACAGGTGATATCATATGAAGATTTTTTTTGTTATTTATGGAAAGCTAATCAGTTCTATGTTCAAGCTCTTTACATTATAACATGAAATCAAATTACTAAACGTTTCCATACATAGAAATTTATCTAATTACATTTTTATTCATACTAAATGTTACTACCAGGAATATAAATTTTCTTCCGATAGTATATTTTTATGTTAAGATAGACAAACTATTAATGCAGTATAGTGAAGACTGCTTATGTTGTATGAAATATTTTAAAAAAAGCAGATAAATTTTGTTTCAAAGAGCGTTAGAGCATTTTGACAATGTTTACACGTGATATCATATGAAGAAATTATATGATATCTATGAAAAGCTAATCAGTTCTAAGTTCAAGCTATTAATATTCTTCTATCAATATGAAATCAATGAACTGATCATTGCCAAATATAAAAAAATTCTCTTGTTACATATAAGTTTCATACAAATATCCATTAAATAAAATATAATTTTTGAAACCGTTGAATATTTTTCTTTTAACATTGACCAACTTTGAATACAATTTTATGAAGATTCTTGGTGTTGTATAAATAGTTGAAACCAAATTAAAATATCTCTAATTTCCAGGTCGTGAGAGCATTTTTTCAGTTTTAATAGATGAAATCATAAAGAAACATTGGGAAAAAATGAACCGTTGTCTATGGAAAACTAATCAGCTCTAAGTTTATGGACTTAACACATGTGATATCAATATGAAGTCAATCGGACTTATAGTTTGGGCTGCAGAGAGGACACAAAAAAAAAACAACGTAAATGATGAATTCATAGAGAAGAAATCAAAAGTTGTCTATGGAAAACTAATCAGCTCTAGGTCTTTGCACTTTACACATATGATGTTAATATGAAGTCGATCAGACTTATAGTTTGGGCTGTAGAGAGGACACAAAAAAGATAAATGCTACGGCGTACGGCGTACGGCGTACGGCGTACAGCGTATACGCCATACACACAAACACATCACGACGAAACTCATAGTGTGCATTCTCTACATGATACCCATTGAGAAATTGATGTAAAAAAAATACGCTTTAATTTTGCGAAATCATGACTCTCCCCTATTCCATAGTGTGGAGAGTAAAAAGTGCATTAATTTTTTACATCTAAATAAAATATACATACATACATACGAATCCACTCCCAATGTTGAATTTTCGGTAAGTACTGTTGTGTATTTTGCCAATGAAAATTAACAATTCTTAAATTTACCACTTCGTTTGTTTTACAATAAATAATTACTATACAAAATATACTTAATATTAAATGAATTATACTGTAAGCGTATTTATCTAAGTATAAAACAGTGAACGACACGATATCCACGCCACTGCTCACATATCATTCGGATTCCGATGATAGCCGAACTGTTATGAGGGGTCTATGTACATTGTACATACACTATTTATCTATTTAATATTGCTTCTCGGGCAACTAACAGGAGTTGTCAAATAATTATTTAACACGCACCCAATAACAAGTTGCCACAGTCTGGAGACTTACGATATTAATCGTCTCACAGATCCAGACCGAAAACACAATTAAAAACTGTGTCTCCACCGGGAATCGAACCCGGGACTTTTGGATCAGCAGTCAGATACCTAACCAACTGAGCCACGAAGGCAGACAAATACGTGTATTGTGTATATACTATGGTATGAAGTACTATATTATTCAACAGAGAATAAGGCTGTTATGTTCAAATCGTAATAGTAATTAGAATGAGAGCTAATCATTATAGTTATAGAATGAATTGAGAATAAAGCAGCAGAAGGTAGGTTCTAAGTAGTATAGATTGTACTTGCATTTGTTATCTGTTATCTAGTTTCGATAGTAAGGCCACAAATTTTCACTTTGACATGCATTGTAGGTATCTCTCTCATTCGTACGCCCACTCTTTAATCACACAACCATATACCTACATAAGTGTTTTTTGATATTATGTAGGTATAGGTGTATGTTATTTCTATATTCCTGATTGTTGTTTAATGATTATTTTGTATGCGTATACCTACTGTGTGATATTTATTTATTTAGTTGCTTCTCGGGCAACTAACAGGTACTATGTCAAATATTTAACACGCAATTTAACACGCACCCAATAACAAGTTGCCACATTCTGGAGACTTACGATATTAATCGTCTCACAGATCCAGACTGAAAACACAATTAAAAACTGTGTCTCCACCGGGAATCGAACCCGGGACCTTTGGATCAGCAGTCAGATACCCAACCAACTGAGCCATGAAGGCCGACAAAAAGCCTTGTACCTGATAATAAAATAAAATTTCACAATAAACACAAGATTGGCATGTATTTATACATGCATACTTGTGTAAGTATATCATTTCTTGTTTATCAAACTTTAGTTATTGGTACTCAAAATTTGTATAGCAAATATGTTTCTAAGATACTAAAATATAATATATAATACACATATTAGTATTTTAATTATTTTTCAATGCTTTTTTTACAATTTTAGGTGGTAGTTTTTCCACAAAATTATCACACTCATAAATAAAAATGTAGGATGGTTTACTTTACGTTTTTTTTTTGCCATTGTGTTGCTAGGGAAAATAAAATATCGTAAACAAATCCTTACAATTCCTGGATTCGCTCCTGACGTTGCACAGTCTGCAATTAAATTGTCAAAGGTTTAACTCAATATAGTGATTAATAATTTGCGGCGTTTACAGTTGTACTTAATTAAATTTTAGCCCTCTAGTATTGCCTTCAGTACACTCATGCATGGAAATTAACGTCATATAAAAAGCGTTACGGCGGTGATTTCACGATTAATTTTAGCTCTTTTAAAATTTTTGTAGATGGCCGTTCAAATCTCTATTTCCTTTGAACGGTACAAAGTATTTATGGAATTGCTGTGTTCGTTCTACAGTAATTAAGTTATTTTATTACGTTTGTGAATGATTTGATGATATATTTGTGAAATATATTTTTAAATAGGTACCTATATACATACGTGTATGTGAAAATTGTACACAATGTATATATATACGTCTATATACTAGTTGTATAACTTGAGTCTGTAGTTATGTAGGTATGTACGTATAGTTTTTTTTTTATTTTGATGTCTCTTCACCAGAAGAGTACGTTTGGTTGAAGAATAAATACTAAACTATAAAACCTTTTATTAAAATGTATGCGAAACCGTGGAACTTCTGCAAAAAAAAATATTATTATATTCCCAGTGTGAAAGTTTTCTAGGCCTACACAGACAGATTTTCACGCAAAACTTTCTTCTTCAAATTCTGAGTTCTTCCATATAATATAACATATATGCTGTGAGGCCTCCACTAAAATGTTCTACTTCGAATTCTGAGTAAATCCATATATATGCAGAACATATTTTAGATGTTTTTTGACTTCAAAGTTGGAAAAACCGTGAAAAATATAGACCCTTCATATAAATCTCGCGTATCCTGGCTTGAAACATTGTCGATATGTTAAGAGAACAAAGTTCTCTTGAACAAATCGACAGTTGGAAAATATTCAAAAAACAACAAAACTTAATTTATTTCCAATCTGTTTCTTTTTATTCTCAACTAGAACTAGCAAGAACTATTGTTTCAAGAACTAACGTTCTCGATAAATGGTAGTTTTTGGTAGTTCTAGTTCTCTAATAAAAGAAGAGTACATAATATTTTTAATATTTTTAAGCCCAAGCGTAGTAAGTTATGAAACGGGACTCAATTTCATTAAATTATTATTAAAATTACATAATTCCTATTTAAAGCTTTTTTCGATATCTTTCAAATATAGTTCTGATTCTAGAGCAGGGCTGGGAAAACTTTTGGGACAAAGGGCCAGATTCAATAAAGAAAAGGGGCGGAGAAATTCAAAGTAGAAGGCGGGTCGCAGAAGAATAATTTCTTCATAACACTCCATTAAAAATCTCACTTGTAAAATCAAGCGATATGATATAATAAGTATAATGTTTTGGAATATGATGAATTTGATGTGATATAATGTAATATGGTAGGATGTAATATGGTGTTATGCAGTATAGTATGTTGGAATATAATATATTGTAGTGTAACATGATAAAATATGTAAATTATAATGTTATATAGACCCCCAACACGGGTAGGTACTCGCCTACCTAACGGGGGACACTATAATGTTAATGTGTTATGTAACTTAATTGTAAATCAATAAAAAAAATATTATTAATAAGGAGAAACAAACAAATTTTTATTATTTTATGTTTAATTTGTTTTCGAAGAATTTATGAACCAAAAAGAGTACAGCGCAGCGAAAAATTTCCTATTTTCACATAATTATTTTTTTCCAATAAAAAAATTCGAGCAACGAGTAGGTATTTTTCAGAAAACTATTCCACGCAGCGAGATAATGTATTTTTGTGTTTATTTCGATAAAGTATACCCCGCAGCATATAATTTTTCAACCTTTTTTTCGATTGTAATGCGTGTAAATGAAATGGTCAAGAATTTTTTTTTGGAAAAAAATTCAATTTCTCTCGGGCCGCACTGAAACACGCGGTGGGCCGCATGCGGCCCTCGGTCCGTAGTTTGTCTAGGGCTGCTCTAGATTATAGTGGTGATGTAATAACATTGAACTGCCACTTTTTGTGACATATCCAAAATGAATGAAATGAGTAGGTACCTACCTATTTATATGCTGGATAATATTCTGATACAATAATACGATGTGTTATGTGGACGCCATCTAGCGAAGGAATTATCTACAACAGACGAGAATAATACATAGGTAAATAATTATTTAAGTAGATAGGTATATACATATAGCAATTGATATGGACGGATTTACCATTGTCGTGGAGTATTAACCCTTCTAATCCCATATCACTTAGAAAAACATCGAACACTACTCGAGAACAGATCCTCGTATTATGGTCAAGTCATCTGTTTGTCAGGGCTTATCAAGGCCCGGCCCTCGATCATTAGACCGGACCTCTGTTGGCCCCGCTGCGTCTTGGCCGGGACTGCGACCCTTGTCACAACTCGGAATGTACATATCTACCATCTACCTTCGAAAAGTATAAATTGCTGACGTCAGACTTTGACATATCTTGCGCTTTGGTCGCAAACAAAAGATTTCAGAGGGGATAGTTTTACAATGATTTAATGAAATGATACACATATTCATCATAGACTGTTTTTTACTGTGAAGTATCGGCTTAGAATAGTGCTTCCACTTTTTACTATTACCATCGATTACGGGGTGTCCTGTTAAGCCGGGTTATTGAAAATACAACACAACAGGCAAAATAATATCTCACATTGTTTAGCAATGATGTTGACCACCCATTCTGAATTTCGTATTTTATGTGGGTCAGATAAGACTGGTGTGTGGGAATACACGCACGTATTTTACTTCCTTTTATAAGATAATTCACACACTTGCACCTGTCCTGGGGGGTAAGTCTGGTTCGACCGGCGAAATCAAAACCCTAGTGATTACCCATATCATGGATACAATTATCGTATGGAGTTCTATGACATCTAAAGATATTGTAGAACTCCATATAATAATTTTATCCATGATATGGGTAATCACGAGGGTTTTGATTTCGCCGATTGAAGCAGACTTGCCCTCCTGGTTACCCCATATCGTGGAATTAATGAATGAATGTTTTGTGTTTAAAAATATGATAGAACAAAATTAATATGAGTTGTATTTGTATTGAAAACAATTCCTTGCAACATGTAGCTACACGGATGTCCACATGTCCTTGAAATAATTACATAATTTTTGTTTTAATATGTAAGTGAATGCCAGGATTTGTGTGTAAAATACAAGACTAGGGCTTTTGAGGAGCTTTTTTGAATTGCCCAGGAAAGAGATTGTAATTTGTATAGCTTCCCGGGCAACTAACATGTACTATGTCAAATATTAATTTAACACGCACCTGATTACAAGTTTTCACATTCTGACTTGCGATATCAATCGTCTCACAGATCCAGACAGAAACACAATTACAAACTGCGTCCCCACCGGAAATCGAACCCGGGACATTTGGACCAGCAGTCGGATACCTAACCAACTGAGGCCGACAAAGATATGTTTGCAATCATGTGATAAAATAAGTCTGGGGAACCTGATATAACATTATTCGAAGAAGAAATACGCCATCAATATGGGACTTTCGACATCGTACACGATGTGAATTAGATTAAAAAAATATATTTTTAAAAATTTGCGAAATCATTTAAGCACTTGCCACTGCTTTTGGACCAAAATTCTTAGGTACAGGTACAATATTTTTTATTAACTGATAAAATTTCAGTTAGAAAAAACCTCAAGTTGGAAAATCGTATGAACAATTAAGTAATTTAATCAAATACCTTTGTACAATTAAAGTGATTTAAAATATCTCATGAATCAGTCAATTATAATATTTATCCGAAATTCTACAGACGTTTCTTGATTCACAAAATAAATTAGAATCTCCCCATGGTAAACAAGTCATCCAATATTCAGAGTAACTAATTTATCAAATTGCTACTCATCTACATTGTCTAACAATTTCTTTGTCAAAAAAATATGTAGGTACACAATTTAACTTTTTAATATTCTTACAACATATTATTGTGTAATATGTGGGTTTGAGAAAACACATGTTTTAAAATATTTGTGTAGGAGTTTAAAGTGTTAGGCTAACTGCAATAGTGAAATTACAGCTATCGTAAAACAACTTAAACCTGTTACGTGGGTGCGCAGATCGCAAATTTGCGTCATTTTGGTTGGTTGGTATATGTGAAAACCGCCCCCCTCCACGGTTAATAAGCTCAAGAAGTTTGATGGAATCTTTACCTATAGGTCGCCTGTGATAAAAAAATTTGTTTATATAGAAAATAAATCGGAAATGAAGGTTTTAAGGGCTTAGGGACAGAATTCGCAAAGACGACATTAGGCGGACCTGTGAGACCGAGGACATCATACGATGGAGTAGAGATAGGAGAAGATTCTGGAGGGGCCATGTCAACAGGAAGGACGCATCTCGAATCCCATCCATAGCGGCAAACGAAATCCCACCATGGCATCGCATCCCTGGAAGACCGCCGAAGATGTGAAGGGATAGGTGGACCTCACCTTCACAGGAATAGCTTTCTCGAAAAAACAGATCTACGATCTATTATAAGAAAAAGAAGAAGATTACGATTTCTATATAACGTTTTGCGAAAAAAAATATAAACGAAATAAAAGATTTGATAATTAAATTACTTAGAAATAGCAAAGACGCTAAAATGGGATTTTTTATGATATAATTTCGGAATTATTTCTTGAATGCAACAAAGTATATTAGCGTCCAGTCCTTGCATAATTTAATATATTTGAATTTAAGTAGTTAATATAATTTGGATAATATTTCAAAAAGAAAAAATAAAAAAAATGTTGATAAACATCGCGCTTTTGGTTTTCAAATTGAAAATTTGGAAATGGTCTAAAATTCACATTGATTTTTACTCACTAAAGAGGCTATAGTAGGCTACAGAGTATTTTTTGAAAAATATTTTCCCCAGTACCCTCGAAAGATACGTCTTTTAAATAAATAACAGTTTGTATTTAAATCTTTATTCTATTGCATGGCTTTTTTGAAAATTGAATTTGATTAATATTTTTTTTGTAAAATTAATTTTATTAAAACCCTTTTAAAATTTTTCATTGTAAGCAACTAAAAAAACTACAACGCTTATGTAGCAGATTTTTACTTCAATCGGAAGAGAATATAAAAATCTACCGGCTGAGTTTTAATTATAATATTTTAATTACTATCCTTGCTATTTGAAAAACCTCACGAAAAAATATTGTATGTATATCACATATTAGGTGATATACAATATTTTTTCGTGTATCGAACATTCGAAGGAAATTATGTGTGCATTTTTTGTGTACATCCGTATACTCAGGGTATACAATGGCCTTAAAATTCATTCAAAGCTTTTCGATGATTGATTTTGTTTATAAATATATATTATTAATTAAATAATTAGGATTAAATATTTCAAAAGTACAAGTCCATCATTTTTGATGAATGTCATCGAACAAGATAGTAATAACAGTATGTGGTGCCTAGCTGTGAGGCACCGGCTTAGAATAGTGCTTCCATTCTTTTAAATCATGGTTTTCGAGTGTCCCGTAATCGAAAGCCGGGTAATCGAAAATACAACAGGCAACAATAACATCACACATAGTTCAGCAATGAGGTTTACCACCCTTTCTGAATGTAGTGCCTTTTTTGGTGAAACGAGACTGGTGTGTGGGTATACATAGATGTGTTGTTCCCTTTATAAGACAATGCACACCCGCACACCTTTCGCTGGTTACCCCACATTGTGGGATATGCCGTGATGGTATGAATGAATGAATGAAAGTGATGTTTGATAATGTGTTTAAATATTGTAAAGTGTAAAAAGCACTGGATAGTTATATATAATCTTCATATAATCTATGTAAATAGGTTGTAACGCGTAGGTGCGCGTAAAATCTTCTCGGTTTAATCCAACGTCAAGTTATTCGGAATCAAAAAGTTCGGCGTTAGCAAAAAAATCAACCTCAATAAAATTATTTCAGTCCATTAGAGATATCAAGATTTTTGAAGCATCAGCCATCACGGCAGGGTCTTTCTTGGGCGAGAGAGAATTTATTTGATTTCGCTTACAGGACAAGATTTTTCAGTTTCTCGATTTTTTTCTAGTTCTCCGCGACTGAAAATATCCAACTTCGCGGGGATTTACACGGAGGTGTCATAAATATTTTAAATATTCCATATAACAATCTAATCAGGCGACACGCCTGTCAACAGATATACATATTCAGGCATTCCAATTGGAAAAAAATATCTGTTACAAATATGAAGTAGGTTACTATATTACCTATTTATCTTCCAAACCATAAATGTGTTTCCAGCGTAAAAAAAACATTTTGTATGTATTCTTTTTCTTCTTGATAATTTTGTTTTCTCCCAGACTGTACTTCTTCACCAAGGTCTCCTATGATACCAAGCTCCAGCTATCATTCCACCTCTTATGTATTTGTTGACAGACAATTTTGGGCTGTCTGTAGTTACCCATTCTCTAATCTCTAAACTAAAGCTAAATTCTTATGTACCTAGTTGTGAAAATAATTGATAACCTTATTTTAAAAGGCATCAGGGTATTTTTTTAAGTTCACAATATCTGAATGCATTTCAAATATATAGTGAGTATCATGAATCCAGATTTCAAACACGAAGCTGTGTCCCCGTTGAAAATCGGATCGGAAATCAAATGTTGACACATATTTTTTGTTGTGACGAGGCCACAACTCCGTTGTTCAAAACTAATTTAAATGAATCAAATAAATAGCATGGGTTGCGTAATTTTATTTAATATTTTTTTATATTTGTTATATCTTTTTCACGCGCTACTTATACTCAATCTCGCGCACACACCACACATAAACATACACATAAATACACACACGTTCAATCATTTTCCCTGTTTCTCTTCTTTCTCGTTTTTATGATAAATATCCCGTTTTTTTATTTTTTTGCAATAAAAAAAAGACATATTTTACAAAACGATATTCAAAGTTCAGTCGAGATAGGAAAGCTCTGGTTTTTATAATATAAAATAATATCATTGTTTCTTTATTACGTAGTACGTGTTCTCACAATTTGAATACAAATATATAAGTACCCAAAATGATGTAAAGTTCCACTTAAAAAAAGAAAAAGAAAAGATGAAATATTTCAAGTCATGGAAGCGTCAATGTTTTTAAAAATTACATCATACAAAAATAAAAAAAAAAACTATTGGCGTACGTTAAATCTAAAAGGTCTAATAACTCACCCGAATGCTTAACATAAGGTAATGAGTTGGAAAATAATGCAAAAGAATCAGTGAACTTATTATCGGAATATTTCTCAACAGTGTTTACACAACCAACATCCATTAATTTGTATATTTATTTATTTATTCAGTTTTGAGTGGAGTTTTTCCATGCATGTAGAAGACCACGCTCATCACCCTAATTTAGTTGGCAATAGTATAGTTCCTTATTTTCAGGTAAAATGTTACACATTATTCATATATATAAAACTTTGAAAAATTACATTGATAAGGGAACTCAATAAGAAGGCATAATTGGTGAAAGTTGCGCAAGCGCATAAAGTGATTACGTAAACCAACCGGTGACAGGTCGAAAGCCCTGCAGGTGCCTTGAGTTCCTGGTTCTTCTACAATATCCCAGTTTGTCAATAAAAATATCATTTGACTCCCGAAAGGGAAAAAAATCCAATGTTTCAATGTTTGCGTATATGCAATTAAAAAAAAATATTCGAATTCGATATGTAAAACGTGTAGGTACCTACCTTTTGAAAAATAAATTAAAAAACAAAATATATACCTACTTATGTATATACATCCTCATACACTCCCTAAATTAAGTAAATCGAATTAAGAAATTAACGAAATCGGTCGTGGCAGGATTCGATCTCGCGACCATTAGATTACTAAACCAGCGCGCGAACCTCTCTGCCACCACCCATGAAAATGGTGCTTCTTTATATTTATCGTGCCTATTGTATACTTTCCAGTAAATAATGTATTTAAATTGCATTGGAAATTATCCATGCTTTTACTCAGGTGTGAAACTAACGACAAGATTCACAATCCAAGCCATAACAACGCCATACCTTATATATACATATATGGTGTCAATTTAAAATTCCAAATAGGCTCAGCGTGGTATTGTGAAACCCATATCTATCTAATGTTACGTAACAGAATTGAATTTTGCATACACATAAGGTATAAAATTACTCTCGTATTATTTTAAATTAAAACATATTTAATTTTCAACAATTCAGTTGATACGTTATTATACTAATATTGCTATTTGAGTAACAAATAAAAATATTTGATTTGATTTGGGTAGCATGTGATTCATATTTATTTATTTAATATTGCATCTCGGGCAACTAACAGGTACTATGTCAAATATTAATTTAATACGCACCCAATAACAAGTTGCCACATTCTGGAGACTTACGATATTAATCGTCTCACAGATCCAGACTAAAAACACAATTAAAAACTGTGTCTCCATCGGGAATCGAACCCGGGACCTTTGGCTCAGCAGTCAGATATCTAACCAACTGAGCCACGAAGGCCGACCATTAACAACACCAACGTAGTTAACTAGTCTCTTTCTATGGTTCTGAAATAAAAATCGCGTCAGAGATTGGATGTATGACGGGTACTACGGCGGAAATTAGGACCTGTTTAGATTTATTTATTTATTTGTTTAAGGGACAAATAGTCTTATAAGATAAACAGAGAAAATTCACTACGAAATAAAAAAAAAACACCAATTACTTTTGTCCTCAATTGTTCAATCTATTTTGTGTGATTGTGAGTGCAGAATATTGAGATTGTGTACCTATTTAGTGTGGAACGGGAACAATCACCTGGTTCATAATTGTACATAATTGTCACTAAAATTTTCCTAGTTGATTTCCTAGTTGGGCAGCAGTAGTCTACTTATTGTTGTCATTGTAAATATGGTTTGGTTTGAAATAAATAAATAATATATATGATGTGACTTTAAACGACATAACTATACAAAGCACACAATACCTAATTTTTTTAAAGACAATTTTATTTTCCCGCCAAATAGCAAAGCAGTTTTTTGGTTGAGCAGATTCTCTCACTCACATAATATTATAAATTTCACATTAAATTATTTCATTAAACTTATCTCAAATATTAAAGAATCGGAAGCTAAACAAAAATTTGAAAAAAAAATAAACCCTTCAAATAATATACCTACCTACATAATCGCTTGATTTCAGATACAGATATTTCAGAGTATTTTTTAAAGTTACCATTTTCGTTTCGTAAGACTTTAAAATATTGCTTATTGTCTACATATTGTCTTTGACATTAACTACTTTTATATTATTCAACTAACTGAGCGAAAGGTCCCGGGTTCGATTCCCGGTGTAGACATAATTATTGTGTTTTCTGTCTGGATCTGTAAGACGATATATATCATTAGTCTTCTAATAATGGCATTTTGTTTGATTGTTTTTGGTTGCATATTAAATTAATATTTGACAAAATAAATGTTATTTGCCTAAATCACATTCATATACTTCCGATGGTTCTACAACTCATATCATCAATCCTCGCCTCCAACTCCTCCTGACCTGTCTCTTGCCGTAGTCCTTCACTCTGTCACTTGCAATAATTGGTCCACGAAAGTAAAATTTATATTGTAGGTATTATATAAAATGTACACTCAGAATTTCATAGTAGTTTCGTCAGATCACCATTAAGATAAAATATATTTAAGGACTATTCTTTAGCTGTTTTAGAGAATATGTGGTAAGAAGTGAATTAAATGGTATGTGACTACAAAATTCGAAGGCAGTTTGTGGTGGTCATATGATTCACCAAGGGAACAAACAACACGTGCAAGTTTTCCACTTTAATCAAGTAAACCAGATTTTGGTTGGGATAGCGTGAAACTTTAAAACAAGAAAATTCTGTTTATGGTTTGTTTGTGCCATAAAGAATGGCAACGTTGGAATACAAAATTATGTTATTTAATTTTACTAGAGAATCGCAGTTTAATCTCACGACTATAGTTTAAAAGAAAGTTTTATTTAAATTATGGTTTTTATGTGAAAATTTATAAAGATATTTTTTAAACCTAAAACTAAGCCATCTTCGAATACTTTGAATCAAAACTCTGATTGTTTGATTTTTAATTATAAAATCTTTCAAAACCATTGCACATGGATTAAAACTGGATTAAATAATGTTTAAATTATAAATCATTCGAAAACAAATGTTGGCTTCTCGACTATAATGATATTTAGTAGCTTTATGTAAACATGTGAGTTGTGGCCAACGCTGTACTCCTCACTACCAAGTAACTCCACAAAGTATTTTAAATTTTGTAAGGAGAAGCTTTTTCATGATGTTATCGATTTAAATATTTTATTATGATAAGTTTCCTGAGCTTGGGGCTACTTTGAAATATTTACAGTTTTATTTTATTTTATTTTATTTTTAACAAAGGACAGCACACAGTAGGTACATGCATACAACTATTTAATAAAAATACAAATTCAAATTGTGTCACTAATGTACGTACTATACCTAATATCAAAATAAGACAATGGAAAAGTGTGAATTAGTATGGGTGCGCGCACGAGAGAAGAGAAACAATAAGTATGTGTGTGAAAGAGATAACTAGAAAGAGTGTGAGTGTGTGGGTGTGTATGTGGGTGTGTGTGTGAGGGTGAGTGAGCATGTGTGTGTATACATGATAGACGAATATACATTGACGGATTCATAAGTTAAGAAGAAAAATAAAATATATTTCTGAGGGTGGTTAGGAAAAAAAATAATTTGAAAAAAAATGAGCACTGATCAAATATCCTTCAAAATCTAACGGCTATTCAAAGTCTAGAGAGTATTAGATATACAAATTTGCCAAATTTGAAAAGAATCGAATGTGTACCTTCTTTAGTCTATAATCGATTAAGTAGAATAAACACGCCGTACATAGCACATAATATGTAGTACACATCACACATACCCACACACACACCTTCACACACACACCCACACACACCCTCACACACCTTCACACACACCCACACACACCTTCACACACACACACACACACACACACACACACACACACACACACACACACACACACACACACACACGTACCTACGCACGCACGCACGCACGCACGCACGCACGCACACACACACACACACACACACTCACACACACTCACACACACACAGGTACATTGTGATGAAACTTTCAGATTTCTATCTTAGCATGATACTTGTTGATAATAATAATAATAAAGCATTCTTTCTTTCTCTTTTAACAATACGTTATATGCATAAGAAGACAAAAAGATAGTAACATAAAGGAGTGTACAGAAATATATAACTTATAAAAACTTACATAATATAACATGATAATCTGCAATAAAAAAATAACCTCAAAAATTGTGAATTCATAACTTCCCACTTTATCCCCTTGGGGTAGTGAGAATATTCCTTAGTCAAATATTTTAATAAAAATATTTTATTATGAAAAATTGATAAATCTTCAATGCCATTTTTAAGGTGATGTGGCTTTTAAGCATTTTGAAAATAAAAATATCAAATTATAGGTTTCCGGAGCTTGGGGGCACTTTTAAATATTTGACAGTTAAAAAAATGCTATTAAGAAATAATATGTATTCTGTCTATGTCATTTAGCCACATATAATAAATGGCCTTATATATACGATTTTAATTTTAATAAACTTTTTATTTAAGAATGTTAATTTTATTACAAATTCCAAGTTAAACACGACAGATATTTTTGTTAGCTAAAAGACACTAAATTTTGATCGTTAGAATAAAAATAAGTTTTAACCTTCTTAATCAGACTTATAAAATTCGAGAAAGGTCTCACAAAAAAAAAGTTTATCTCAAATAATCTCATTGACTTATCTTTTCATTTCTCAAATTGAAAGTTTCTGTATCGATTTATTGCAAACTTTGTCCCTCTTTTTAATATGATTCAATTTTAAACAATTAATACGATCCATCTTGCTTTATGGCCTAGATTACATAGTCTTTCAACTTTCTCGTTAAAAAATATATAATCTTTATTAAAGATCTTTCTCCGCACTCAAGAAATGCCATCATATCTAAATTTAGGATCGAAAACTCCCTTTGAAACGTACACTAAATGACCTATCATCCAGAA
This sequence comes from Molanna angustata, assembly GCA_963576475.1. NCBI lineage: Eukaryota > Metazoa > Arthropoda > Insecta > Trichoptera > Molannidae > Molanna > Molanna angustata. The sequence goes on along the minus strand of OY754969.1, from coordinate 24,265,223 downwards.
ACCGACAAAATCCTGGATGGATTAAAGTAAAAAAGTACTTTTTTATCATACATCTATATTGTGTAATCATTGAAGCGAATGAATTTTTTTTTCTCTTTGGTACGCTGACGACACGCCGCCGACTCGGTTCAGGTGTGCGTTGACTTAAATCTATCTCATTACAACGTTTTTATAAGGGAAAAACAAATTAAAGGTTCCCTTGTGGCGAAGATTAAAAATGCTTTGATGTATTTTAATATGTATGAGCGTGAATTTTAATAGAACTTTGGTTGCACCGGGAAACTTAGAGAAAGCTTTGAAAATTAATTTTAACGTTTTTTTTTCTAAGCACAAAGGCAATAAATGATTGCGGCAAGGTGATAAATTAAGTTTAATTTGAGTGGAAAAGATATCGTAGTTATATCTATGGAAGATCGTAAAAATCAATGGAAAAATGTGATTATTACATTTTCTTTTTAGACGTTACGATGGATGTGCTTTTCTCTTCCACTTACGCAAGCACTGAAAGGTTTTTAGATCGTATGCATCAAAGATTATTAAAATTCATTTCTCATGCAAATATGGGCTGGAAACACTTGTTAGTTGGAAAAAAATGTCATATGCCAATAAACTCGCCAGTCCAAAAAGTATTTATTAGTATTAATAATATATGAAATCATACCAAGATATAAGAACGAGCTACAGTCAAGTTCATTAAGATTAATAGACTACGCTGGTTGGGACATTTCCACCGTATGGATGATCTGGAGCTCCCAAAAAGGGTGTTGTCTAATGACTCAACCGGTAGAAGAAGCGAAGGGAGACCTAAACTACATACGATGGTTGGACGGCGTTGGTTGATTGTAGGGCTATGGGGCAGCAGAACTGGAAGATGGCAGCCAACGATAGAACAGTATAGAGAAGATTCTTGGAGGCAGTTAGGACTCATCTAGGTTTGTGACGCTGAGGATGATGACGATGATATAAGAAATCACAGAGACTTGAACAAACATGCCGTCAAAGCATATTGTACAATGTATGGTAACCAGCGATAGGTATGCATATAAGGAAGCCCGAAACAATTACGTATTCCCACACAGCAGCCTTCTTCTTCTTCATTTGGCCATATCTTCTAAGTAAATCCATTCGTCTTTTTTTGGGGGGATTTTTGGACCCAAATACTTCCAGCGTCAAGAAGAATACTGTAATACTGTAGTTTCAGCCTTATCGCACTTAAAAAGCTAATATTCAGAATCGAGATTTCTTATATTCATATATATTATCATTTGATGTGGTCGTATGGAAGCGTATGTAAGATCGGCAAACATGTACGCAATGATTGTATTACTGCTGCGTGGATCAGATCTATTTTTTCATTTTTTCAAACACGATTTTATCTTGTTAATATTTTACATTACTTAAAGTCATAAATAATACTTTACTACTTTTTATCGGTACTTTGTTCAAAGTTATTAAAGAATCCCAAAAAAATATACCCAACACAACAAAGTAAATTTCACTCCATTGACTTTGATGAAACAATGGTGAAATTTTTATTCCAATTTCTCAATATCATTCGGGATCCATATCACGGGCTATATTATTCCTCGACGATAAAGTTTGAGTTTTATGCTATCGTTTGTATTTACAACCTTCGACTCTGGAATATTTGGCAGTCATTCCTTCTCACACTTCCTATTTAGACTGAACTGAATTCTCACTAGCTACATGTTAACATTATTGTTTTGCAGATGTGATTTGCTTAAATTTTTACTGTACATAATAGTGAATCAATTAAACTACCAAAAAACTTTCAGAGTAACAGTAAACGAGCGTTGCAACTCTGTAACTTTCAGAGTTACACAGTTGCAACGCACATCTTCTAGGTTCAAGTAATGATTTCAATAAATGTAAAGGAATTTCCCACTAAAGTAAGAAAGACTAAATCACAAATTTTGTTTATGCCAATCGATCAACGAATTGATTTTACTCATTGTAATGTTATGTTTCATTTAAAAAAATAGATTTATTTCACATTTAAGTTTTTTCGATCGGCTGTCGGTTGAAAAGAATTTCAGTTTTGCAATATATAGAACTTTCAAAAATTGAATTGATAGGGATCTCATTAAAGAGGCATAATTGGTGAACGTTGCGCATGCGCATAAAGTGATCACGTAAACCAGCCGATGGCAGGTCGTAAGCCCTGTAGGTGCCTTGATTTCCCGGTTCTCCTACAGTAAATATTCCAATTCGTCTCTATTGAGATAAATAAAAATCTGTTAAAAAATATCTTTGACTCCCGACAGGGAAAAAAATCCAATGTTTGCGCATATGCAATAATAAAAATATTTGAATTCTTTATATTATTATAAAATTAAGTAACGAAGTCGCATATAATTTAATAAGAATCGCTGTGTTCGCTGATTCAATTTAATTTATTTTTTTGATGAAAGTTATTTTATATTTCAATATTTTTTTCTATTCTGTTTAATTTATAATGGTTAAGTCGTCTTTTCTTCCTATGTTTTGTGATGTCTCAAGGCATTGTTGAAAACCATCAGCACTCCAAAGAAACCTAGTAGTGTAAAGCCATGCCATAGCGTTTTTCTGTCCATCATTATTCAGATATATGTAACATTGTAAATATTGATCAAAAAAACAAATTACATATCCGAATTTTGCCTCAGTCTGTTGACTTGTGACACTTATGAAATAATAATCGAATTGATAGAAAACAAATAGTTTGCGAAGTGAATTTTTTTTCCAAAAATTTCTCGAATCTCCATAACGATAAATTCTTTTTGAATTCCTTTGTTACAAGAAATTTTGAGATGGGCTTTCATAGTATGAAATTTACCGTTTCACTTCTCACTTACGTATTATTGTGTGCATAGCTATTTATCGTCCCACGTAGCCAACTGTTTGATGAAGTCTTTCAAACTTTGCCGATTAATCATCCTGAAATATTTTGGCCTGGCGTATCTCCTGTGATCGGCCTTAAAATATCTCAAGCCCATCCGATAGTGAAATATTGCACGAGTTCTCTAATACTCTGTAGGGCAAAATGTAAGCAAGCGAGACTGGTGTTACTGCGTTTTATACAAAATTTAATATTTGAATAAAGAATCAAAATATTTAGAATCATGAAAATAACAACAAAACAGGACAACTAAATTCACATCATAGTGTTAAGACTGATTTTTTTTAAAGGATACCACAGCAAAAAACAACGATTGGATAGTATGAACTACAAATAGTGACGGCTAGCGGAGAAAATAGCCTTCAATGTATTCAAAAATGTTGAATGTTGCTATTTTAACACATCAGCGTATTCTGCGTGATAAGTATGTACAAAGCGTGATATTTTTTTATATTTTACTACGGAAGATTATTCAAAACGACGCCTTCCGTTAACAGACACGTTGATTGGTGGAAACTTCTCGATAGACACCGTTAAATTTAAATAAATTGTTGTGTCTGTTTTTCAATAATTACGCTCAAAATTACAGTTAATAATTGTATTTGCTAGGGGCTTATCTCTCTATTCGTTATTGAGCATGACTCTTTTTGAGGTGTCAGATTGTTTACGTAAATTATGTATTAATGAGAACTTTTAATTCATAATTCAACTACTTTTATATATAATTGCTATTTTTTATTTTGATATAAATAAAATATCAAAACGAAACTTCATAATACATAATATTGACACAATCCCGTAAGTCTTTTGCCTACATATTAATTTAAAAAGAGTAATTGCCAAATTCGTTTTTTGTAGCGGAGATTCCTTAGACAAAAAATACTACGTCAATTAGGTAGTTATTTATTTATGAATATAAAGACCTAGCTTTCTTAATGTGTGGGAAGGTATAATACCCCAGAAGGTAATGGCATAATAAAAAAAACAAGGACAATGAAAAGAAAAATAATACCAACAACAAGAATAATAATTAAAGTAAAGAAAACTCGTAACGTAGATGGCTTTTGTGAGTATATTTATCGGTATTGAGTAGAAAGGAAGGTTTTACTCCAAAATAGTTTAGACGATCGAGTAGGAGGGTTGAAATGCATAAGTTAAAAGCTATATAATAATTACGTGAATATCCAAGTAGGTACCTACATTAATATGAGATGAGCTTCCAATAAAGACTTTATGACTGATGTGAGTATTATATTGTTTTTTTTGCTTTATTTAAAGTTGTCATCCAACTGTCGATTTGTTCAGGAGAACTTTGTTCTCTTAACATATCGACAATGTATCAAGCCAGAATACGCGAGAATTGTATGGAGAGGTCTACTTTTTTCACGGCTTTTCCAACTTTGAAGTCAAAAAACACCAACTTAGAGGCTTCGCAGCATATATGTTCCATACACGGATTTAATCAGAATTCGGAGTAGAACATTTCGTGTGTCTGTGTGTCTGTGTGTGTGTCTGTGTGTCTGTGTGTCTGTGTGTGTGTGTGTCTGTGTGTCCGTCCCCCCCTTATAACTTTTGATCCGCTCAATTTACAGAGCCTAAAATTTCAGAATATATAAACAGTTACAGGCCTACAAAACTTTTATACTCGGAATTTTGAATTTTTGTTTCAGTCAGGGGTTATCAACTTTTGAATTTTTATTTTATTTTTCCATATATCTCAGAAACCATAAACGGTAGAACGCTGAAAATTGGTACAAACATAGACAAATACAAAATCTCAAATCAATTTTTTCAAAAAAATTCCAGGGTTTCTCAAACATTTTTTATTAAGAAAAATATTTTTTTTATGATAAATTTATGAGTTTAACTGCCTATATTTCCAAAACTTTTACAATTATCGAAAAAAGCCGAAACACCCCAACTAGATAATTTAATTTTCTATAAAAAATATTAACATTGTAGTAGAAGATCTCAATTTTTTTTTAACAATTTTTTTAAAAATTGAATTTAGTGACGACATCGCTTCATACATTTTGTATGGCAGTCGCCTATACACAATATGTAAGAAGACTTAATAGTTTGTTACTTCATCTCCAAACATACATACATACCATCATGCAATTTGCATATTCTGGGTAGGAAAAAGGATCTTCTTCCATACTATCCTATCTTGACATACATACCTACATATGTTGTATAGAAAACAAAATATCTGAAAATATTCAATAATTTGTATCTATGGGTTTATAGTTTGGTACATATTCTTCAACTATACATACTATCGCTATCGACAGTTGGATCTCATGTGTTACATGCAACTAGTATAACTTTTAAGAGCGTTCCAGATAAATAGTTGCGTTCCTATTCCACATAGTCCAAATTGATATTCCATAGCGCTGAACTAGAAACGTTCCTATATAGGAACGTTCTTACTCCAAGCAAGTCACGCATTATTACTACATTTTAGTTGAATCAACTGTCAAAACAAGTGATGGACTTTAGGTACCTGGGAATAGACATCACTAGCAGCGGTACCTTATACGAGGAAACATTAAAACAAGTAAATAGAGCAGCTGCAATATCAGGATGTCTAAAGGAAAGTATATGGAGGAATAAACACATGAATATCGAAAGCAAAGTCCGAATATATAAAACATGTGTAAGACCCATTGCTACCTATGGAGTAGAGACCAAAGCAGACACAACGAGAACAAAATCTCTTCTGAGAACATCAGAGATGAGGGCATTGAGATGTATAACCGGAAACACTCTAAGAGACCGAATTCGAAATACTGAAATAAGAAAAAAGTGTAGTACGGAAGACATCGTCAGATGGGGAAGACAGCGGATATGTATCGCTCTCCAGGAGAACCCAGCTGGAAGAAGACCACCAGGAAGACCTCCAAAGAGATGGCGAGTCAGTTGGCAGTCCACATCACACGAGACACAATAACTGTCAAAACGTTCTTAATTTTAGTTCACACCTAATTGTAAGCGTTAGTTATTTTCACCGCAGTCTGGGATATTTTATTTCAAGTTGAAAACATCAGTCGTGTAAGTAAAAAAATAAAAATTTATAATTTGCACGTGTTGAAAATAAAAATCAAAGAATATTGGTGCAGATCAATTGAAATGTCAGGTTAGGCGACATCACGGCGACATGACATAAATAAACGTGGCCGAACAGTGCGCAGTACGCATGCGTAGTCTGTTCAATTGACAATTTGAGTTGAAATTATTATTGTATACAGGTGCCTACACTAATTTTGTTGATTTTAGTTTTTGGAATAAGTTCAGTTACAGAATACGAAATTAAGTTGATGACCTTAATTCTAAAATTTAGAAAGTTCATATTTTAGTTCAAAAAGTTACATAATCGGACATATTGTTCACTTGTTAGTAATATCTTGGGATTTTTTTAAGAAATATTATTTCATGATTGGGTATTTGTAAAAACTACTTTAAGTTTTTTATTTGAACGTAAGACGCAGTTAATATAATATAAACAATGAATAGGTAATTATTATAAGAACTCTCAGTAAATTAATTTCATGCGGCTAAATAAGTAAATTCATGGATAATTTTTTTTATATTGAATGCTTACACTTATTTCGTTTTGATTACATATTTAATGTTCACTTTCATTTCAATTGCTTTCTCAGTATAATTTTTGTAATAGTGATAAAGAAGAAATATTTATCCCTAAACACCTGATCTCGATTTCCTCATCTTGTTCTTTCCCAATCCTTCTTTTTTGCTATGATGTATATTTTCATTTTATTGACAATAACATCTCAATAGAGACGAAGTAGGGATATCATAGAAGAACCAGGAACTCAGGCACCTACAGGGCTTACGACCTGTCATCGGTTGGTTTACGTGATCACTTTATGCGTTTGCGTATCGTTCACCAATTATACCTTAATTGAGTTTTTTTTTTTTTAATGAATATGTCCTTGTTAAACAAGTACATATACATCTTCCTACGTTCCCTAAAATAAGAAAATAAATGCTTGTGCTATAGGTGAACGAAATCCGTCGAGGCAGGATTCGAACTCGCGACCACTGGATTACTAGCCCAGCGCGCTTACCGCTCTGCCATCGACCCATCTATTTCCCTTATCAATGCAATTTTTGAAAGTTCTGTGTATTTGAATAATGTGTAAACATTTTACCTGAATAAAATCAAATGACAGGGAAAAAAATCCAATGTTTGCGTACATGCAATTAAAAAATATATATTCGATTTATATTTTCTTTGTTCTTTTTTAACTTTCATTTTTTTGATGTACCTACATATATAATTGTGTCACTTGATATTCTGGTTGATTGGAAGAAATTGCCTAATAGCAATAAGCCCGCTAGTGTGCATTATATTTGTTTATATTACGTACAAAAAGTAAATAAATAAATAAATCGTATGCTGATATATAAAATATTGTATTAGGTTAAGTATGTACCTATTATCGTCAATGATTTGAAATATTTTTTTTCAATAACTGCATAATGAGGTAATGCGTGTAATTTGCGGCAGTGAATAGTAGTATCGTGTTATACAGCATTATTTCTGTTTTATACATATGTAGGTATATGAGATTTGCTATCCCTGTCCGTCCTCTCCCTTTCCCTATTTCCTATTCCCACTTTTTGTAACCAAATATGTTTTTTTGTATGTATGTGATATAATATTGTTTTCTTTTTTAATAATAGCAGGAGGTACCTATGTACCAGTCTTTGCTTTTTGCTTTATATAATTGCTTGTGGAAACTGTCTTGGCTTATTTTTATTAATTAAGTGTACTTATAGTTTGATTTTATGTTTACTGCTGTATGTTTTCCTAATGAAAATAAAAATATAATAATATTTCATTTTAAAACTTAAATTTTCCCAAATTTTAGATAAATGATTCAATTTAGCATTTAAGTGTGTATTTAAGTTTCATCCCATTTTCTTAGTCTTTAACCTACCGATGTATTTAAGGGGTTGGCATGTGTATGTTTATTTTCGTAATTATAATGCAAGGTGTGTCTTTGGGATGTTGTTTTTATTGAAGTTGTTGTTTATCCATTTTTGATGGCAACTTTAGTCGCTCAGGTAAAAAGTTGGCGGGAATATAAATTTTGAAAGTTGTGTAGAGGCGCCATCTGCTAGTCACAGATTGTAGGTAGGTACTATGTATACTCTATCTCTCTCTCTTCTCTCCCAGTTTTCTCTTGGACGGAATCACAATAATGCAAATTTATTTCCAAGTGTAACCGAGACATGGGCGGAAAAAAATAGGTTATGAGTGAAAATAACAACAAATTATGACCCAAACGCGCCATCTTAGCATTACAACGTTAGAGGCCTTATTACAAATTAAACTAATAATACATAATGAAACAAGTGAAAGGTGTTCTTTATTTCACAATATACTTAAATAATCAGTTTAGCCCTGTAAAAGTTTAGATCTCTTCTTTAGAAGTTTTTCTTCGTACCGTGCCACTATTAAGATAAGTATTCTGTTTATAAAAAAATCAGACGTAATATTTTATATGCACGAGGGTATCATGTGTGTGTGAAAAAGAAACATGTATGCAACAAAATAGGTATGTTTTCATTTACATAATGTTTGTGCTACGTATGTAGGTACTAACCTATATGTAACTAAAAAAAACATAAAGTCTGAAACACTTATACTACGAAAAAAACAACTTTAGTTTATGTTCAATTCATATAAAAACCAAAATTGTTGGCATAAAAAATGAAAGACTATTAATTAGTACCTACTAACAATAACGATACGAGAATAAATATCAACAATTACAAGGAAAGTATAAATAAGTTATTCATTATAATGTTTGAAAAAAAAATTGCATTATAAAAAACGAGTGGGCTGTGGCCATCGCTAAACTCTTCACTAACAAGTCATTCTATAAATTATTCAATTTTTCAATAGAAAATATTCAGCATTTTCATGGTATGAGTTTGTTAAATTATTTTTTTATAAAATATTTTATTATGAATACTTGATAACCCTTCAATGCCATTTTATGTAAGTGGTGTGCCTTTTTACCAATTTGAATTGTATTTCAAATTTTAAGTTTCCTGAGCTTGGGGTCACTTTCAAATATTTGAAAGTTAAAAAAATTGGGAAGCACTACTTCTGATATCCTTCAAAATCTAATGGGGTCTAAGCGAGTATTAGATATACACATTTGTAAAATTTGAAAACAATCGAATGAGTACTTTAGTCTATAATTGATAAAGTAAAATAAACACGCCGTGCATAGCACACAGCACATACACACACATAGATACATTGTGATGAAACTTTCAGAATAGAATCTCAGCATGAAATAATAGCCTTAAAATTGCGAAATCACAACCCCCCACTATATACCCTTGGGTTAGTGAGGAGTAAAAATTACTATCGTAATTAGGCAAAATAAATTAAAATAAAAAAAATGATCCTTTAGTGAAATATTAGGTAATGTGTAAATTATTGTTAATATTCTTTGATAATAATTGGTATTCAATGGATGTTTTCTTTTTTGGGGGTTTACTACATTAATATTTTTTGTATAATGAAAGGAGAAGATTGAATAAAACTTACAAAATTCATTTTTTAAAAACCCCCATCGCTAATAAAACAACCCGCTATTTTCTTGGTGTTATTTAGAATACAATTATTATCTCAGGCACGTTAATGAAATAGAAGGGTAAAAAAGAACGCTTTCATTTTTAAAAGTTGCCGGGTTTGTTCTTTTATATTTTACATACAAAAAAAAATGTTGTGCAATTTCGGATCTAGTTAAAATTAGCATTTTAGTGCCTTTGATTAAGAGCAAATTTAAAGAAGAATTTGAATTATATCTTGGGTACCTACTTTGTGGACGTTAACGAATCCGGGAATAAATTAGATCACTTTTATAACAATACAAAATATCCGAGGCCCGATTGATAATAATTTTTGTTCAGAATAATAATTTCTCGAGAATCTTGGCAAATTAACAAATTTTGAAAATTTTGAATATTATTTGTCCCCCGGGCATAGGAGACGGATTGTATCGTAGCAGACTTATTTGAATTTGTAATTTCGTATGAAAATCTCGATGGGGTGGTGGTAGTAGGTACGTGCTAAAATATGGTAACAAACACGAAATATTATTATTATTTGCAACTAAAGCAAAACACTCGAAATTATTTTCTCATCTCATTTACCTACAACATAACAAATGGTAAGTATTATTTATATTATATTAAAATTATAACAAATTGAGTTTTTATTTTTTAATTGAATTATGTGAAATACACATAAAACTGGCAATTTTTGAACTTACTATTTTAATTTGCTAATATCGTACAACATCAGTAAAAATTAAAAAATATGATAATAAGGTTGACATAGTTTTTATTTTATTTTTTATTTTTATTTATTTCAATCCAAAAAACATAGAGTAGATATAAGATACAAAATAATTGAAGATAATATAAGCTTATTCATACATAATAGACATACAAAGTAAATATAAGTTATTTCATTTCAATAAATATAATTTCATTATTTCACCATTGCTTACATAGTTTTAGCTATCTCTTTTTTATAATATAAACTTAACGTAGTTTACACCACTTAACTCTGAGTACTAACTTCTACCGGTTTCAAAAACTTTAAATGTTTTCTTCTTCAGGAAGACTTACGTACTAAAAATTAAAAATAAAATATAGACTGTTGTTAAGTTTAAAGTTGTGGGAGGAGTCAATTTTAGAAAGTAGTGGGGCGGAACAGTAAACATAAGTGACACTGGGTGGTTCAAAATTTTTTTGTTAGTTATAAAAATATTTTCTATTTTATTAATTTATCGGAAATGTATTTAGAATCGGGTTGTTTGGGAAGTTTAATTGGTAATTTATTATACTTTGTTTATTATTTACACTTTTTCTTATTTCTAAAATTTCTAAATCTGCTAATTTTAAATTTGAGTAACCTGTATGCATAATCTGTAATCCCGTGTCTATGTCAAAATGATGGTTAAATTCTATAAGATGTTCAGCAAATTCCGAAAAATTATTATTATTCATGCAACGTAAGTGTTCTTTGACTCTGGTTTGAATGTTTCTATTAGTTTTACCTATATAAAAATTATCACAATCTTTACATGATAATTTATAAACTCCCGACTTATCTAATTTGTTGACTTTATCTTTATTGTTTAAAATTACATTTTTTAGTCAATTGTTGGTGTAGAAAGCTGGTGAGATTGTGTCAGGGATGTTCTTTTTAATTAATTTTGCTATGTTATTATTAATGTATAAGATTTTCCGCCATTGTTTTTTGTCACTATTAATAATTTTTGGATATAAGAATCTGTCTGTACATTGTTGTTTTAGTTTTTTCTTTAAAATTCTATTGACTATTTCATCATTATAACCATTGTTAAAAGCAATTTGTTTAATTGTGTTTAATTCCTTTAAATAATTATTTTTTGACAAGGGAATTTTTTGTGACACGGGGTGGTTAGATGAGTTGTGAATTATCAAATCTGTATATGTGTCTTTTCGATATACCTATTTTATAATCCAATTTATTATTGTTAACGGAAATAGACAAATCCAGGAAATTTATACTTGAATCCTTACCAACCACTTGAGTGAACTTGATAGGTATTAATTTTTATGTAATTTATTTAAAAAATTAAGAAAAATGTTTAACTGTCTTTACGTCCCTAACCAAATACAAAAAATGTCATCAACATACCTTTTCCAACAAAAAATATATTTAAGTAATAAATTTTTGCTATTAAATATTTTATTTTCTATAAAGTTCATAAATATATCCGCTATTAAAGGACTTGTGCTAGAACCCATGGCTAATCCGTCTTTTTGTTTATATACAATATTATCAAACTGGAAGAAATTTTGATTTAAAATAAGATTAAATAGGGTATTTAAATCAGAAGCTAAATCTTTATCGATGTCTGAAGTATTAAGTAAATTATTAATAATAGTTTTACATTCTGTTGTTGGTATACTGGGGAAAAGGTTAACTACGTCAAAAGAAACCAACAATGCATTTTTGGGTATTTCCAAATATTTTTTTTCATGTAGTCAACCAGTTCAAAAGAATTTCTTATTGTGTATTCAGGTTGAAAAATATTAATATTGGTATTTACCAATATTAATATTTTATACCTTATTGACACAGATGCTATTTTATAAACAGGTGCGTTACAATTAGACACTACTGGTCTAATTGGAATTTTTACTAAACTATTTAATTTTGGTATTTGTGGGTTAGATAAAATTAACCTATTGTTCTTATTTAAATTCACAAAAATGTCACTTTTACAACGTTTTAATTAGTCTTTCACTTGTTCTTGGCACTTAATCACTGGGTCCTTCTTAATTATTTCAAAATTATTACTATTAAGAAATGTGAGTTTTTTTTAACATAATCACACTTGTTCATCACAATTACTGTTTTGCCTTTATCCGCCTTGGTTATTGTCAAGTTTTCTCTGCTGGTTGTTGATGCAATGTTTTTGACTATTCTTTGGTCACTATTGTATAACGGGTTCTGACGTATATTCTCCATATTAATGTTTTTTATAGCTTCTATATTTTTATAGTGGTATGATTTATGTTGATAATTTAATGCTCCGTTAATGTCCACTAACAACAGTTCTAATTGTTTTTTGTTGTTATTTATTCCATTATAATGAAGGTTGTAATTTAATCCTTTGGAAAGGAGATCGATTTCTTCTTTTTCAAAACTATGTGTTGTTAGATTGATTACTCGTTCGTAAAATTTAATGTTGGATTGTACTGGTCGATATGAAGGTTCTGGTTTATTTACTTTATTATTAAGGCAATTTTGTTAGTTTTTATTTAAACTTTCTTTTTTAAAATAGAAATAAAAATAAAAAATAGAAATAGAAATAAAATAGAAAATATTTTTATAACTAACAAAAAACTTTTGAACCACCCAGTGTCACTTATGTTTACTGTTCCGCCCCACTACTTTCTAAAATTGACTCCTCCCACAACTTAAAACCTAACAACAGTCTATATTTTATTTTTAATTTTTAGTACGTAAGTCTTCCTGAAGAAGAAAACATTTAAAGTTTTTGAAACCGGTAGAAGTTAGTACTCATAGTTAAGTGGTGTAAACTACGTTAAGTGTATATTATAAATAATTTATAATGACGCCACAAAGTTATTTTCCTAACATTAACTACCTCTTTTTGTTTGTATCTTTGTTACTAGACCCCTCATTAGGCATAGCCTGTGCTAAGGTGAGTAAACAATAATGTAAACAATACTCTATTGATATTAAAATTATTCTTTTAAATAATGTCGTTAAATCTCTGTGCTAGTAGTGTGGTTCTAATATATGATAAAATAAATTTGAAGAGCTATGAGAACTGGTTTATTATATGGTATTATGTATTGTGTACTTTGGTTTTCAAAAATAAAAAAAAACATAATTCTGCATTCCTTCTCCATTTAAATTTTAACGGTACTAAATCTCAAACTATTTCCCGAAATTTTCGCTTCACGCATTAATATATAGAAGATATTATAGCAAGAAAATTGTCTTGTATATCCACAGTAGAAAAGCTAATTTGAAATTTATTTAACGCACATTTCATACTCTGTGAATATTGAGTTTCGATAAATTCAAAAGCATTTAATATTTGATTTAAAATGAATCGATCCATAGACGCACCTTATTGTGTTGCAATTTTAATAGTACATAGAGCCTTATGTCGTGACAAAAATGAAAGTCTCTCAGTTCGTTGTATTAATTATTTCACAGCAGATTCGGCCGCTTTTTAATTCGTCGTCCAAGCCGAGCCGAATTCGCCGAAGCGGACAACCTTATTCGGTTCGCTCTGCTGACTGGGTCTTGTCTTTTCTCCCTTAACTCGCCTGGCCTCTCTCCTCAAGCTTGACGTGGTCCTGAATAAAGATCTAATTATTTAAAAAGAAGATCATCAACAATATAAATATTGATAATTTGGAGATTTGAAATTTATATGAGGCTGAGACGGGGATTCGAATTTATGAAAAGTATTAAATCAAAACTAGGGATTGCAATCCGGCACCAATTTCAATCCGGTCGGATTCGACCGGATTGGTCACATAAAATCTATTCTTCCATTTCATTCCAAAATCAACTATATGATAGATCTTTTTAACCCAAATTTACCTCAGTATCTCAAAGATAAATTCACTTATCTTTCAAGCCACAGGCGTCCACTTCGATCTGCTGAACGTACTTTACTATCTATCTCTATTCATAGTTTTGAATTTTTTAGCTCTTCATTTAAAGTACATTCAACTAGACTATGGAATTTTCTAAGTCCTGATATTACGTTGTCTATCTCACTTTACATCTTCAAGAAAAGACATAAGCAGAAATATTTATCTGACAACACCTGATTACATCTTCCTTTCCTCTTCCTTTCCTTATCCTTTAGTTTTCCATATCATTGGTATGAATCGTTCTTATATGCTATTTTATTTGTTTTTCTTTTTACTTTTCTTCTGCTATCTTTATTTATTTTATAATGTGATTAATATATTGCCATAGTAGACACTGTTTTTATAATTAGTGCCGAATAATTCAGTTATTTATTTATTTTATTTAATTCTATCCAAAAACACAGAGTAGATATAAGATAATATAATTTATTTCATATCTAATAAATATCATTTTATTATTTCACTGGTGCTTACATAGTTTGAGCTATTTCTTTTTGTTTTTATCTTTTGTTACTAGCCCCCCTCACTAGGCATAGCCTGTGCCAAGGTGCTAGGACATCTGAAGGCAGCGCATACCATTTAATAAGACCGCTCATACCTATGCATCGGTCACAGTAGGACGATTATCTGACTGTCAAACTCTTTTAGGGAGCTGTTACTCTGTGATCCAGAAAATCTGAGTGTGAGATCCCTCCCAGAGAGTTTTTTTCTCCGATACAGCTCTTGAATGAATTGAAATGTTAGGTTGTTCGATGCAATAATTACCGTCAAACGAATTTTGTAATTAACTGGCTCAAAATATGTTATTCGTTTAGTAGTGGAGTTGCAGTGTTACATCGTTTTTACATGATTTGAAACTTAAGGATGTATCTAAATAAAAACAATAAATGTTTCAATATGTTTATTTATTTGAATATATTGAACAAAAACTGAATGACATATTGAGACAAAGTTTGTTTAATTCATCGGGATGGGTTGGGGTTCGTTGGGTGCATAAGAAAAATTAAATGGCGTTGTGATATTATGGTGAATATTCTACCACTCAGCAGGATATTATCTCAAAATTTTCCGCCTTCATAGAATAAAAAACTTAAGTGCACAACATAATATTATATTTATGAAAAATACAGAGATGATGAAATCGTTTGATCGTTTAAAAATAATACATTTTCTTTCTCTTATTATAATCAATCTAATATCCTGTAGGTACGCCTTTGTCGTTACGTTTTGACATGTGATTAAGAGTTTGTATTTTGTACGACACAAAGGAAAAATATTTATTCTATAAAGGTAGTTGTTCCATGATAAAACAACATATATATCAATTTTATTGCCTCTACATTCGATATACACAGCGTGAAAAAATAAACATTAAATCCATTCATAAAGACACACGAAAGGTTTTCTTTGTCGAAATTCGAAAATCTTCACCAAAATGTGAAGTAGATATACATACATACAATGTAGGTAACGTACTTGCGAAAATCCCAAAAGCATTTGAATATCTTAGCATTGCGAATATCCAAATCCGATGCGCAAACTTTGAGTCTTTTCTTGCGTATTAGCATATGCACATAAACTTCTCTACAGCACTGGCTTTAATACCTGTTTTAGTTATTTCTCATTGTAAAAAAGCTTATACAGCTGATTTAATCTGATAAAATAGTCCTTTGATAGAGTTAGAACATTTTTATGAAGAGCAATCAAACGATGCACTTAGTATTGTTTTGGTAGGTACTTGTGACTAGATATATGAATTTCTGTGCAGTGTGAAGATACTTTATTATTTTATTGAAATATTTATACCCAATTCAAGTTGTTGAAAAATGAACTCGTCATTACTTTGTAATATAATTCTCTATATTTTTAACATTTCAAGTTATTTTATAGTTTTTAGTACTTATTTTATCAATATTTTGTGAGTACCTAATATATTCAGTAAGTGATGATATATGAGGTTGAATATTTTAATTTTTTGAGTGAAATGTTAAAAAAGAAAAAAATATATAAAGTTTACTGAAGTTTTCAAACTTAATAAATTAAATAAGTTTAATGGTTGGTATATACATACATTATTCAAGCGTCGTGGCTTAGAGGTAACTCATTGGACTACTGTGCCGGCTTCCTGGATTCGATTTCTAGCAGAGTATAACTTCTCTGGGATAAAATCTTGGTTCGTTCTAATTCATTGGCATTCGACGATAAATTGGTCATTTGTACAAGACGTATGATTGTTTATAATTAATTATTCACAGAATGGTAAAAAATATTTAATTATTATGTTATAATAAAATCCAAGAATTTTAAAATGTGTTTAAAATTAATAAAAAAAAGAACAAAAAATGGGTTTTTTTTAGTTGATCAAGAAACAGAGTTTGAAGCAAAATATAAAAAAATAAACATGATTGACCTCCGTATAATGAAGATATTAAGGAAAATCTTTGGCTTGACTTACGATGGAGGAGACTGGAGAATACGATATAGGTAATCACGAGCTAGAGGCATGTACTCCTAAAAAGGTATTAGAGACCTGACCTCAAGGGAGAAGAAGTAGAGGCAGACCTAGTTGAGATGGCTGGACAACGTGCTGTATGATATCTGAGAAATGGACCTTGACAAATTGGAGAAGACTGGCGGTCGATAGAGAGGGATGGAGACTGTTGCTGGAGCGCTAGTGATGATGATAATCCAACTTTCGATTTGTTCAGGAGAACTTTGTTCTCTTAACATATCGACAATGTTTCAAGCCAGGATACGCGAGAATTGTATGCAGAGGTCTACTTCTTTCACGGCTTTTCCAACTTTGAAGTCAAAAAACTTAGAGGCTTCGCAGCATATACATATGTTCCATACACGGATTTACTCAGAATTCGGAGTAGAACATTTCGTGTGTCTGTGTGTGTGTCCCCTTATAACTTTTGATTCGCTCAATTTACAGAGCCCAAATTTTCATAATATATAAATAATTATAGGTATACAAAACTATTATACTCAGAATTGTGAATTTTTGTTTCAGTCAGGGGTTATCAACTTTTGAAATTCTGCTATATTTTTCCATATATCTCAGAAACCATAAAATCAAGAACGCTGAAAATTGGTATAAACAATACTAAATCTCAAATTGGTTTTTTCCAAAAAATTCCAGGGTTTCTCAAACATTTTTATTAAGAAAAATATTTTTTTATGATAAATTTATGAGTTTAACTGCCTATATTTCAATTTTTTTTTAAAAATATCGAAAAAAGCCGAAACACCCCAACTAGATAATTTAATTTTCTATAAAAAATATAAGCATTGTATTAGCACATCTCAATTTTTTTTTTAACAATTTTTATAAAAATTTAATTTAGTGACGACATTGCTTCATACAATTTGTATGACAGTCGCCTACACACAATATCTAAGAAGACTTAATAGTTTGATACTAATCTCCAAATATACATACACACCATCATGCTGTTTTCATATTCTGGGTAAGATCAAAGGACTGACCTCCATACTATCCTATCTTGACATAGGTACATACCTAGGTACATGTGTTGTTTAAAAAACCAAATATCTTAAAATATTAAATAATTTGTATTTATGGGTTTATAGTTTGGTACTTATCTTTCAACTATACATACTATCGTTATCGACAGTTGGACCTCATGTGTTACATGCAACTAGTTTAAGATCTATGATTCACTAAAAGAGATACCACGGGGCAAACTATAGTGAAATCATGCCTAACTTTACAATATTACCATATCGTATTATTTCTGCACATAAATGTTTATACACACATACATATTATATGTAAATGTATGTAAGTTTATTCTGATAACATAAGCTAACGGATTCAGTAGAGGTACAGTACAGGGCAGTTGTAGGAATGTATATGTATGTAGGTACATATTATGTAGTATTGGACACGCTAAGTTTAAACACAAAATCCCTTGGTTATCACTGCCTTCGCACGCTTGCATGTTTGCTTACAGTTTTAATGGCTGTATTATGAATACGAAATATTATCCAAATTATTTTAACTACTTAAATTCAAATATATTCAGATATGCAGGGACTGGACGTTAAACAATAAAATGCTTTGTTGCATTCAAGAAATAATTCCGAAATTATTTCATAAAAATTCCCATTTTGGCGTCTTTGCTATTTTTAAAATTTGATATGTATGTACTTCTATTTCTAAGCAATTGAATTATCAAATCTTTTATTTCGTTAATATTATTTTCACAAAACGTTTTATAGAAATTATAATCATCTTCTTCTTCTTATATAAGCTCGTAGATCTGTTTTTTTTTTTTGAGAAAGCTATCCCTGTGAAGCTGAGTTCCAGTTATCCCTCCACCTCTTCGTTGGTCTTCCGGGGAGGCGATGCCCTGGTGAGATTTCGTTTGCCGCTATGGATGGGATACGAGATGCGTCCATCCTGTTGACATGGTCCCTCCGGAATCTTCTCCTAGCTCTACTCCATCGTATGATGTCCTCGGTCTCACAGGTCCGCCTAATGTCGTCTTTACGAATTCTGTCCCTAATGTCTTAAAACCTTCATTTCCGATTTATTTTCTATATAAACAAATTTTGTTATCACAGGCGAATTCTGTCCCTAAGCGTCTTCCATGTGATAGCCCTTAAAACCTTCGTTTCCGAGGTTTTTGGTTCTGGTCGTGTTGGCTCTTGTCTCCACCGCATATGTCATGATTGGTCTAACACATGTCTTATAAATTCTGACCTTACTATCCGTTCTTATATATCTGTTATGCCAAATGATATTTTTGAGACATCCTGAACCAGCGACTGCTTTATTGGTCTGTTCTCTAACTTCTGAGTATAGGTCACTATGGCCCAAGATTTCCACACCCAGATATCTGAAAGTCATAACTTGCTCCACTGGAATATCATCTTTTACCAGCTCGTATCTTCTTAGATGCTTGGATATCGTAAAACTCTTCGTTTTATTTACAGATACAGATACTCATGTTGAATTTTTGGGATGCAAGGTGGATCTTATATAACATTCTTTGTAAATTGTATCATATATGGAAAAAATCATTAAGGCGAAAGTATTTCTTCTTTTCTTGAAAAACGCTTCTGATCATTTTCGCAATGGAATACAATAAATGTTAAAAATAAGTAAACCTAAATATAAACATAATTATCACAAAAGAAGGAAAAACAAATGATAAAAAAATAATGTAGTCATTGAAATGTAGATACTAAAAAATATTGTTTTTTTTTTCAAAAAAATTACATATATAGGTAAGTAGGTACCTATTTAATTTTTTTTTCGTTTTTCCTTTCGTTTACCTTTTATTTCATAAAAAATATTGCACTTAGTAACTTAATCGCAATTCTATGTATACTGACAACATAAAAAAATAGTTTTTTCGTAATTTTATTATTTAAGTTTTATGTACTTTGTAACTTCTGGTATCTTCGCAGCGTTTCCAGTGTTTATTTTATTCATTTAGTAGAATTTATTTAAGAAATGGGAACCAAACGTCTCTCACAACGTTCACCAGCAGTTGTCTTGTATTGTTCGAGTGTAAAAAATATCAGGATAATATAATAAAATAATTTGATGGAGTCGATGTTTTATAACGCCGAGAAAACTTAATTCCTTCAAAGTAAAATTAATGCTGAACTTCATAAAGATGTTATTGTTTTGAAATGTTTTAATACTCGGCATTAAAATTGAGTTATTCTTTCTGAAAATAACTAAGTTGTTGGGAAATTGTTTCAGCATGATACCTAAATAGTTACTTCAAATGTATGCCTACAAAGGTAGACTGAATTCGTGAAATCGACATTATCCTTAAGAAATTTGTAACTTTCTTAATATATACAGTATAAATTAAATTAAAAAATAAGCGATTGACATTTTCTAGATGTCATTCACTTACCTAATGCGATTGTTGACTTCGTTAGAATATTATTTCAAAACAGTTATTTCTATTTTTTTCTAGAATCTAATATTAAAATATTCACACGGCCCTGTTCATCAATGAGTTCAAAAACTGAAAATACAAATTTATTTCATTCATAACTCAGTGACACATTTCGATGAAAAATTGTAATAAATTTGTTACAAATATTTCGAAATATTTGTTTTCGTTGAATAACATCATATTTAATTTGTGATAATATTTACGTTCGCGGGAAATTTGTATCGTTTTATTAATATCGTTTTTAATAAATGACGATTTTATATCCAAGACTTGTAAAAGAATACGTCATCCAGAATGTAGAGCGCAGCTTGCTTCGAAGCTATTTTGAGAATAAATGGAAATATAAAATATCTTGAAAGAGCTGTGAGAGTGGTATGGAGAATTTGTATGAGATGGTAAGTTTTGTGTGCAAATTAAATTACATTTGATATTACAGCCATCTTGTTCTTCAGATTGTTTGCTCAAACATTGCATAGTACCGTCTGGATTCATCTCCCGACTGAACAATTATTTTATACTCCCCCGTCTGACAAAACACAAATATAAGGTATGAGTTTAGTTTTGGTCAACGTGCTTGTTTTGGTAGTAAACTATCACAGTTTTATATTGAAAAAAATTAACACCTTAAATGTGAACATATGGAATTCACTTATAGGCTTCTCTATCATACCCTTACATACTCTTTATAATATAAGTATATTTTTGTGGTATTATAGAAACGGTTGATTTTTCCCAAATGAATAAAAATAAAATAAATGTTTTAATTTTTTTCGTTTATGTAGGTATACCTACTTATTTATTTTATTTACGTATCATTATATTTTTTAATGTAGTAAAAAAAGCTATTTTTTCTGTTTACTTGAGCAACGATTTTTTAGAAATACCTATAACTTTCTTATTATTACCTATAGCATACCTTTTTACTTTTATGTCTTTTTTATATTTACCTACTGTACCATATAACTATGTACATTTAATTTATTTAATCAACACATAGTACGATAAAGATCTTTCTTAATGGATAAGAAATCATTTCAGATAAGTAAGTATATGTAGATCAAAATATACTAAGGGAATTGACTCTAACTTATTCAGAAAAAAAAAATTCATAATTATTTATAAAACTATAGTAAAACAAAATTTAATTGCATACAAATTAATAATAAATTGTCAGTAAATTTTAACAATCATTTTTCTCTGCGTTAGAAAAAATAATTACTATTTTTAAAAATAAAATATATTTCAATGCTTTACGAAGGCATCATAATATGCCAATTTTTAAATAAATTTAATGGAAGTTTCAATCCAACTGTCGATTCGTTAAATAGAATTTGTTTTTCTTAATGAATCGACCGTATTAATCTCAGTCCCGTGTGCGAGAATTGTATCGCCAGGTCTAGATTTTTCATGTTTTTTTCAACTTTGAAGTAATAAAATTATCAACTAAGAGGCTTCCCAGCATTGTTCTATGTATGGATGGAGATCGCGATACCACTTCCACGTCGGTGATGCTATAGGACCCATTGGTCCTGTTCACCCCCGGACGCAGCCGCAACGTCAGACAACACAACATCCCCTATCCAGCAAGTTCAACCACTGCCCCTGAGAATCGAACCTCAAACGGCGGGGCAACCGCTCAAGATCGGCAGCAGGGGCAAGCCCCTAGGCACACCGATCGAACGGAAGGGCTTGTCCCCGCACCCCTCGGTCCTCGTGTTGGCGTCCGAAGGTTCCGCCATCCGACGCAATCATCACCTATCAGATTTGACGTCACTTGTCAACACAGGAAGTCTGACCCGACGTCTGCGCCGGCGGTGTGCCCGAACCACACAACAACATTCGCCACAGTTGACGAGTCACTGCCGAGCGAGACTAAAGGCGTTCGTCCTGCTCTTCTCTAAGTACAGATTTGAAGTGGGCACAACAGCGTAGGCAGCCCACCCCTCCCCTTTACTGCCTAGGCCCTAAGAGCCTCAACCTAGGCCCAAGTTGAATTCGGAGTAGAACATTTAGTGTGTCTGTGTCTGTATGTGTGTGTGTCTCTTTTGATCCGTTTGATTACAGAGCCTTGAATTTTATAAAATATAGATACTTTTAGGCCTACAAAACTTTTATACTAATAATTTCGAATTTTTGTTTCAGTCAGGGATTATCAACTTTTGAATTTGTACTTTATTTTTATCCATATATCTCAAAATCCATTAAATTCAAGACGCTCAAATTTGAATTAATACAAAATCTCATACAAAATCTCAAATCAATCTTTATAAAAAAAAATCCAGATTTCTAAAAAAGAATTTTTTTTGTGATAAATTTATGTGTTCAACTGCCCATATTTTCATTTTTTTTAAATATCGAAAAACGCCAAAATAACCCAACTAGATAATTAAATTTTCTATAAAAAAATGTAGCAGATCTCAAAATTTAGTGTCGACATAGTTTCATACAATTTGTATTGCAGTATTAACTACACAATATCTACGGAGACTCAATAGTTTGATACCTATTCTCCAAACATTTAATATACATATCATCAAGTACATATCATCATATTCTGGTTAGGAAAAAAGTACTGACCTCGATACTACACTATCTTGACATACATATATGATTTGTAAAGAAAACAAAATATCTTAAAATATTCAATAATTTTGATTAAAAGGTTTATAGTTTTGTACATATTCTTCAACTTTACATACTATCGCCATCGACAGTTGGATTTGTGTGCTATATAAAACTTGTAATTATTAATTTAAGCTCGGTATAAGAAAAAAAAACATCCAAAATAGGTATAATTGATATGTTTTTCTGCTTGTTGTTCATAATTTCACCCATAGATGGCTGTAGTAAAAATTCCTTATTTTCAAGCGAAAAGAATTTCAGTATTACAATATATAGAACTTTCAAAATTGAATTGATAGGGATCTCATTAAAAAGGCATAATTGGTGAACGTTGCGCAAGCGCATAAAGTGATCACGTAAACCAGCCGATGACAGGTCGTAAGCCCTGTAGGTGCCTTGATTTCCCGGTTCTACTACAATAAATATTCCAACTTCGTCTCTATTGAGATAATTAAAAATCTGTTAAAAAATATCTTTGACTTTATATATATATATATATATATATATATACTATATATATATATATATATATATATATATATATATATATATATATATATATATATATATATATATATATATATATATATATATATATAGTATATATATATATATATATATATATATATATATATATATATATATATATATATATATATATATATATATATATATATGTATATATATATATATATATATATATATATATATATATATATATATATAATATATATATATATATATATAGTATATATATATATATATATATATATATATATATATATATATATATATATTATAGTATATATATATATATATATATATATATATATATATATATTATATATATATATATATATATATATATATATATATATATATATATATATTATATATATATATATATATATATATATAATATATATATATATATATATATATATATATATATATATATATATATATTATATATATATATATATATATATATATATATATATATATATATATATATATACTATATTATATATATATATATATATATATATATATATATATATTATATATATATATATATATATATATATATATATATATATATATAATATATAATATATTATATATATATATATATATATATTATATATATATATATATATATATATATATATATATATATAAATATA
>OY754969.1:24146785-24236785 GCA_963576475.1 Molanna angustata | reverse complement strand
AGGGCGGGGGAACGATTGTAGCGGTATGCACTGGCGTCATTGGCGTTGATTCGTTTAACCATGCGCGGTCACTTGAATATGAATTAAGTACTGGTTTCCACGCCACTGGTAGACGACGAGAATCATCTCTTGTGTTCATTGCGAAGGGCCGTTTTTCTATTTCGATGGCTTCTCTATATACTCTATTAATCTCGTTATTTAAACGGACAAGAGTCTTTGCTGCATCAAAGTCTATTTTGTGGCCTTCTGTCATCACATGATTCGCCAGTGTTGACGTCGATTTATTTTGTTTTACGTCTAGGCGGTGTTCGGCTACGCGTGCTGATACTTTTCTGTTTGTGCGACCGATGTAAGTTTTTTCGCACGTACCGCAGGGGATCTCGTATATACCGTGTGACTCTAACCAAAGACAGTATACCGTTAGAGTCACACGGTATATACGAGATCCCCTGCGGTACGTGCGAAAAAACTTACATCGGTCGCACAAACAGAAAAGTATCAGCACGCGTAGCCGAACACCGCCTAGACGTAAAACAAAATAAATCGACGTCAACACTGGCGAATCATGTGATGACAGAAGGCCACAAAATAGACTTTGATGCAGCAAAGACTCTTGTCCGTTTAAATAACGAGATTAATAGAGTATATAGAGAAGCCATCGAAATAGAAAAACGGCCCTTCGCAATGAACACAAGAGATGATTCTCGTCGTCTACCAGTGGCGTGGAAACCAGTACTTAATTCATATTCAAGTGACCGCGCATGGTTAAACGAATCAACGCCAATGACGCCAGTGCATACCGCTACAATCGTTCCCCCGCCCTCTGCCCTCCCGCACCTAGCTGTACGGCGATCGACACGCGCACATACCAGCGTGACGTCATACGACGAACGATATACAGCACGGTCACCGAGCTGCAGGGGAGACACCCTCACCATACCACCACTAACAACAGAGCGCGAATCGACGGTTACTCATGCTCACACCGCCACCCCTCCCACACGCCGCATCACACGCCAATACACCAACACGATACATAAATAGGAACGCGAAATGCAACGCGGTGTCAGTCGCACCGTGTCTACGTTTGCGAACCGACCAGCCTCGATAATGACCGATGATATTCGGTTGAAACGTCGGCAAAACCGTCCTTTTCAGGACGAAAACGAGCGGATAGCCCGGAAAAGTAGCTATACATATATCTCTACAATCCGCGAAAATTTATATTTAAACATATATATATATATATATATATATATATATATATATATATATATATATATATATATATATATATATATATATATATATATATATATATATATATATATATATATATATATATATATATATATATATATATATATATATATATATATATATATATATATATATATATATATATATATATATATATATATATATATATATATATATATATATATATATATATATATATATATATATATATATATATATATATATATATATATATATATATATATATATATATATATATATATATATATATATATATATATATATATATATATATATATATATATATATATATATATATATAAAATATATAAATAAATAAATATAAACAAAAATATCAAAAAATAAATAATTTTATTATTTAATAAATTAATTAAAAATAAAAATGGATAAATAAATAAACCAATGAATAAACAAATATATAAAATATATTAATGAATAAACGAACAAATGAATAAATAAATATATAAATTCAAAAATAAAAAATGAATAAATAAATAATTAAATTAATAAATAAATAAACATTTGTTAAACATTCATTTGAATAAATAAATAATTAAATTAATAAATAAATAAACATTTGTTAAACATTCATTTGAATGAATGAACGAACGAACGAAGGAAACGAACGAATGAATAAATTAATTAACAAATATAAAAATAACTAAATAAACAAAAAATACATAGGTACAGCTTTTGATAAATACAGATATGCATTGAAAATGATATTTTCTTTTTTGTGAGAAACTATTTGTCTAAATATTTCAGTTTTGCTTTAATTGATTAATAATTAATTAATTTAATTGATTAATAATTGTTGTTTATATTATTGTAAAATTATACCATTTGAACCGCAATTTACTTTAAATTTATTCTAAAAATCTAGTTCGTCGTACATAATAAACGAACTGATTGAAATAATGCCATTTGTATTCTTAAATATTTTTGTTTGTTAACGATCGAATATTTGAGAATGTCTGTTTAAGAGGGTAGATCGTCACTAATGAACACAAGTTGCGAACACCCGAGCGAATAACAGTATTACAAAAGGTCGCGCTCAAACAACAAATGTTTATTTAGTCCCCAATTGTCCGAATTGAGTGAACTCTTGTTCCGTCTATCCCAAGAAATAATAATATCGAAACAATGACAAGTTTACTCTCTTGTAGGCTAGTTATTTATATTATTCAAATGGGTCATTGTATCATTGTGGATTCAAATGGTGCATTACAAACCTAACGGTATCAAGAAACTCACGCACATCCGCCGTTTCAGATCTTCCGGAACATCTTAAGGACGTAACCTTCATTTTGGCCACGCATTCCGGATTATTGATGACTAGAAATGTTACTTGCCTTACCGCCAGGAGATATTTTGAAGAGAGAAAACCTCATCTTCCTGGTGTTAATAACGAACTCAAAGAAAGTGAGGAAACATAAACATGATCCATTTTCCAGTCGTATCCTAAATAACTGCTATCCATGGTAATCCTCTGAACCGACATTTTTGATATATCATTTTAAACTAAATACAATTTTAGAGGAGAACTCTTTTTTTCGAGAGTACATTTAGTTGTAGGTATCTATTTTTTACACAATATACGGCATAAATAAGCCATTTTCTTGTTACAATACTTAAAATACCTAATTAATTACACACAAATATAAAATAGAGAAACAAATAAAAATAAAGATATAGATAAAAATAGACAAAAAAAAAATTACAGAATTAGAATTAGACACCTTACAAACAGTAAAAAACAATATTAATGGTGCAAATATTAATAAAAATAAAAATAAATGTAAATCGTCTGAAAAAAAACTTTAAAATGTGCCCAACTAATATGGATAAAAGAAGAATTAAAATTAAATTGTTTACACAATGAAATATATTTATTAATCAAAGCTTCAATCTAATAATACCAAAAAATAATAATTATAAGAGAGGAAAAAAACTATGGCAATAACTAAAAATATATTACTAAAAAAAACTATAATTTATTTGTTTGGATTATTAGATATGCCAAAATATTATCCGTGTTACAGTTTACTTATGATATAAATTTGTAAATATTATGAAGTGAAATATTTGTGACTAATTTTTATATTTTCTTGAATTTTTTTTTCGAAATTTAAGAAATTTCCATAATTTTATTATACTGATGGAAATATGGATGTAAAAGTGAACGAAAATCTGAAAACAGAAAAAATCAAAATCGAGAAGGGTGTAAGACAGGGTGATACGATATCCCCAAAACTATTCACACTGGCATTAGAAGATGTCTTCAAAACATTAAACTGGAACAATAAAGGCATTAAAATAGATGGCACATATTTAAATCACCTCCGTTTTGCAGACGACATAGTAATAATAAGCGAAGAATTGTCTGAACTGGAAGCTATGGTAGCAGAATTATATGAAGCCTCTAGAAAAATCGGTCTGGAAATGAACATAGACAAAACCAAGATTTTGAGTCCAACTTCACACAGTATTTGCATTGGAAATAAGACTATTGGTGCTGTTGAAGAATACATATACCTTGGACATAAAATTAAATTGGGTAAAGAAAACCAGACCGCCGAACTGCCAAGACGTATAGGACTGAGTTGGGCTGCTTTTGGAAAGTTGAGGTACATATTCGGTAACAGGGAAATTCCGAATAACCTTAAAGCCAAAGTGTACAATTCTTGTGTTTTGCCAGTGACAACATACGGTCTCGAAACCATGTCACTTACTGCCAGAAGCCTCCACAGACTTAAGTGTACTCAACGAGCAATGGAGAGACAAATGTTGGGCGTATCCTTGAGAGACCGAATAAGAAACGAGGAAATAAGACGCTGGTCAAAGGTCACCGACATTGCAGAAAGAGTGGGAAGGCTGAAGTGGCAATGGGCAGGTCATGTGGCAAGACAGAAGGATGATAGATGGACCCCCAAAATTCTGAATTGGAGACCCTATCATAATAGAAGGGGTGTAGGGAGACCACAGAGGAGATGGACTGATGACATTGTTGAACTGGTGGGACATGGGTGGAAACAGAGCGCCCAGGACAGAGATAAGTGGAAAATTCAGGAAGAGGCCTTTATCCAGCAGTGGAATGAAAGAGGCTGAAAGAAGAAGAAGAAGAAGAAGAAGATGGAAATATCTATGATATCATTCATATAATTCATCCATTCATCGGTGGTGATTTTTTAAATATATTATGAAGTTTAATTATGGAAACTAGATATTATTTATCATATTTGAGAGAAAGTTTTAAAAAGGTTTTCGAGGAGATTTATGGCAAACAATTAAATTCATTGTCTATAATTAACCCTTGGACAATAATTTACAGTCGGAAAATTCATTCCGTGGATAGTTTACCGCCTGCATTATATAAAACTGGACAAATCATTGTTAATTATAATATAAACTGACGGATGTTCTGTCTAAAAGAATATGTTTTTTTTTTAATAAAGTAATACAACAAAATAAATCAAAATAATGAGAAATGGAATTCGAATATTTTTATTATTGCATATGCGCAAACATTGGATTTTTTTCCCTGTCGGGAGTCAAAGATATTTTTTAACAGATTTTTAATTATCTCAATAGAGACGAAGTTGGAATATTTACTGTAGGAGAACCGGGAAATCAAGGCACCTACAGGGCTTACGACCTGTCGTTACGGTCATTAACAAATTTAATATCATCGTTCATAACTTACTAGATGTTGGATTGTAATTAATTATCAGCTTCTAGACCTCTCGATTTGATATTTTATTATCTCACGATGTTAATTTATTAAGATTATCGACGGACATGTTGTTATTTTTAAAGAATTTAGTGTAACTCGCATTTTGGATCCTGAAGAATCATTTTAGACCCAACGATTCGCCAGGAAAGATAGCACAGCCCAATATCGAGAGGATTTTTGCCTAAGGTATCTTTGCCTAAGGTATCTTTGCCTAAGGTTTTGCTAAGGTAAGATCACGTAAACCAGCCGATGACAGGTCGTAAGCCCTGTAGGTGCCTTGATTTCCCGGTTCTCCTACAGTAAATATTCCAACTTCGTCTCTATTGAGATAATAAAAAATCTGAGAAATGGTATATTTCACCAAATTGATCGTATTAGATGTTTTATATCCAAAGCTTAATTTTCATAACTTTCGAATGTATAGTTATTATTTAAAGCCCTAAAACTGCATATAAGTATTTCAAAACATTAATGAATTTTATAGTTTTTGTATTATTTGAATTGAGAATTCCAACGATTTTTTTTTAATAATTATTGCTATCCATCTTGGAAGAAGGAAGGAGGTTACCAAGTAAACATGGTGCTTTGATATTATTTATTTTTCCTCCATGCAGGGGTTATAAACTTTATATTGGCTCTTTACTTTACTAGAAAATTTTCAATCCATTTAAGAATAATAAACCCATAACTGAATTCTATATGATTCGTTTCTTCAGTTTATTAATGCTATACAGTTAACATTTAAATGCTGCTCTAAAAAATTTAAATGTAAAATGCTCGTATATAAATTAAATCTATAACAATATATAATTTAACAAAATATAATATTTAATTTATTTATTAAACTTTATGTACAATACTGTGTACAATGGCGGGTTTATTGCCACAAGGCAATTTCTTCCAACCAACCAAAGCAACGTGAGGTCATAAATAGTAAATTGGTATGTACATTAAATTTATAAAAAATAAAAAAAATATTAAGAGTGAATTCACAGCAACAAAGAAAGGAAGGAGACAGAGGTTGAGGGAGGGGAGGAAGGATGGATATGGGGTGTTAGTTAAGAATTATTAGACAGGTAAAACAGCTTTAGTTTCTTTTTAAAAAGTTGAATCGATTGAGACGTCGTAGTATCATTACTTAAGGTGTTCCATAGTTTTGCTGTTCTCTTAAATATATATATAATTAAACAAATGAGCAGAAATTTTTCAAAATAAATAATATAAAATTTTATGTAGGTATACTTTAAACTTTTAAATAGGTACGAGAGTTCTACCTTCATATTTTTTTTCAGAAAATTCTTGGTGTTGATATGTAATATATTTATTACGAAAATTTAACATAATATGAAGACTATGTCCCGAACGCACAGTCCTAGGTAACTAAGTACTAACTCCTAACCTCACTGGAGTATTTAGTATTCTTAAGTTAGAAATTGTGTTGCAGAAACATCATTAACTAAATACTACGCCAAAATTAAGGTCGATGGCGTAGAATTTCTCATTATTATGTACGAAGAAAAGAGATAGATAGTTTTCTATGAGTTTATATTGACGTTTTAAATGTAACCAAGCTCACACTGACAGCTCGATGTCACGATTTTTCTGAAATTCCAGCGAATTTTCGGCATCTCGTATAGATCGCTGTATACACTTCGTATTTGATTTGACGAAATTACCAAATACATATTTAACGAAGTTGCTGAAATCATCACCCATCGAAAACATCTCGTATTTTAGTATTAAACCACTCGTAAGGTTCCTCGCGATCAACCCTACTTTTTGAAGCCAATGTGCATGCGCGAAGTATTTAGATATGTCTCTGCAATGCAATTCACATACAAAAACTTCGTAGCATCCTCCAGTTAGGAAGCCACGTGATCTCCTTACTTTGATGAGCGACTGTGCAATGAAAACATGGTTAGTATTTAGAATTTAGTATTTATGTCGGACTCTGCATTCGGATCTATGAATCCAACTTGAAATCCAAACATAAATAATGAATTTTAGCGAACCTTTTAGTGGCTTTGGCATAAGTCAAGAATACTTTGAAATGAAAAAAATAGTGTCTATTTCTAAAATTGATATGTTGAAATAGAAATAGAATTTAATTTCTCGTTAAGAACTGTTGTAGTGCTTGATTTGATGTATACAGATGATATAGTTCTGTTAGCACAAAGTATGGAAGAGTTAACAGTATTTTGTATGTATGGTATATGAAGGATGCATAGATAACGGACTAACGGAGGATGGTGATGGTGTTTGAAAAAAGTGAAAGCAGATCATCGTGCCAAATAAAAGTAGAGAACGAATGGATCGACGAATAAAGACGTATATTTTGGAAGCTTGTTTCAACGGAATGGACGAATTGATAATGAGATCATTCATAACATAAATCAGTGTCAATGATCGCAACATATCAAAGGATGTTAACATCCTGCTAGTGCTATTCATAACGCTATCAAAGTGCCAACCTTGACGTATGCAAGTGAAATTAAAACATGGCGGAAGTTGCACGAAAGCAGAATAAATGCAATTGAAATAAGATCGCTAAGGAGAATCTGGAATATAACGATGTATCACAGGTTCAGAAATGAGGACATAAGGAAAGAATAAAAGATGAAGAAAGATTTTATTAATAGAATGAATGTGAACACATTGAGATTGTTTGGCCACATGGGGAGAATGAATCAGGAAAGCCTGACTAAGAAAATATACATTGCAGACAGAAATGGAATGAGAGGTCGGGGCCGTCCAAGGAAGGCACGCCATATGAACAGTATTTTGAAATACGGAAATGTTAGAAGCGTGAACAACAGGCAAACATGTATAAGACGATGTATGAATGTTGGCAAGGCGATGAATGTGTGTCAAGATAGAAATATGTAGTCTCTCTGCCTACCCTGTGAAGGACATGGTGTGATGGTATGTATGTATGTTAAGAAAGCATTCACCTTATACCAGACACAGATAGTTCGATAACTTAATCTCTCTCTCTTACTCTGGTTTTAGACCGAAGGCCTGTTTTTCAGTCGTAGATTGCCTCTTGTGATCTGGATGTCCAGCTGTCACTCCATCTTTTTGCTATTCTCACCCTTGCTCTACGACCCTCAGGAACTTCCTTGGTGTCGATTGGGTAGTTTTTGGGTAGTCGATTGTCCCCCATTCTCTCGACATGCTCTCTCCATTGACGCCTTCACCCTCTATCCCAGCGGATGATGTCGTCTACATCGCATTTCCTCATATCCTCGTTCCGGACTCTATTCCTGAGTATTACACCCACTATGGAGTGAAGTGTCCTCATTTCAGTAGTCCAGAGGAGGTTTTTTGTTTTGATAGAATCGGCTCTGGCTTCAATGGCATAGGTCATCATGGGTGTAACGCACGTTTTGTTAATTCTGGTTTTACTTTATGTGAGCATATGTTTATTTTTCCAGACGATGTCCCTGAGGCAGCCAGCTATAACGGCTAACTTATGTAACTTAATCAATTTTATATATTTGTAACTTCTCAAGTTTTCTTCCGTATACCATACTTCTTTGTTTGATATTGACGAATACGACATTATCTAGTATAGATTGTCGTATCGATTTGTAAAAGTCCTTAATTTTTAAGTTGCCATCGTATCAAAATAGACTTGATTACTGTTTAAAATGCATCCAATCCAAAAATCGTGTTCAATTATTGTTTTGGCTTAGATCACATTTTTGATTCAATTGAGCGGACTGTCGTACAGACATCACCGCAAAATTTCTGTCTCGATAGGTTCGAGTCATCTTTTCGTATTTCACCCCCTCGACATTTATCACCAATGTTCACCTATGCGTGAAATAATCGCTTAAATATTCCGGTGGTGCGGCATGGAGCTATGAAACTGCAGCTTTCTTGTACACATCTTCCCACACCGCCCCATGTCTATTGCTTTAACAGTAAAAAGTAAAGAAGCTCGCGTCAGTGGACATAGGTCTATTAAAGGAAACATTCGATGAATCCAAAATATAAGGAAGTGAAAGAACGCATTTTTTAATGAATTTATTTATTTATTAATATAGTAAATCCGATAGTTTGATGTTAAAATATAAAATCATAAAAATACCTATTATAACCAAATGAAATAACGAGACAATGAACGAAGAATATTTTAAATTATAGAATCATGTTGAAATTATATGCATCTAGATATTATAAACTATAACCACATATAATAATTTGGAAAGGATCAGGTCCGTAGACATATTCTTTATGTCCTTTTCAGGTTTTCAGGAGCCACTTCAGATAGGAATAATTCATTGTTTTGTTACCAGCAGTGAGTAGGTACCTACATGTAACATGAAATCAAAGGTGGGCTGAATAAGTTACAATTACTTGTGTTATTCTTATTCATTATATTGTTTGAAAAAACATTTTTGTACGTTGCCCATTTTTTTAAATAAATAAAAAAAACACAAGTTTGTTTAAGGTCTTAATATATGACATTTCCTTAGACACTGTGTTGTGGCCAAGTTTATTGCCAAATGGCAATTTCTTTCAACTAACCAGTGTTTCTAGTGAAAAGAAGCAAGATTCGTATGATAAATTAATATACATAAACTTTTCATCTGTTCGGAGAAGAAGTTCAAACAGACATACAAATGGTTTTGATTCAAAAAACTTTTTTTTATTATTTGATTTTTGCAGTGCAAAAGCTATTTTACTCTATATGAAAACCAAATCTAAGATACTAGCATTGAAGATGAATGACTTTTTTTCATTCATCCAAAAATTCTTCAAATGCACTCACCTATATAACTTTTAAGAAGTATGTAGGTATACTCGTTCCATTACAAATTCTCATTTGAAAGAAAACAATGTGTATCTTATATTAAATAGCTATTTATATACTTATTCACTAGTCAATAATTAGACAGTTATAAAGAATTAAACATGTTATTAAGAGATTGTATTGAATTTCCATAAGTATGTTCAAGACGTCAAAACAAGATTTAACGCATAGGAAATAAACCGTCTTAGTTGAATATGTGGTAGGTAAAAAAATAACCAGTACTATAAGAAAAAATATATAAATAAAAATATAAATATTTGAAATAAAATGAAGATCAATCAAAAAGAAGCGATGCATAAACAAAAAATGCGAAAAAAAGATTTTTAAGTGCTCAGTTCTCTCTGCCATTCTCTAGAAGAAAAAGCGAAAATTTCGATATAAAGGTTCAAAAAGTTTTTTTTTTGTAATATAATGATTACCAATTCGACACTCTTTACATTTACCTTTTGAATCCGTAGCAAAACATGTTTGGTTATATATTTCTTGCCATTCCCCTCGGAGAGATCAGAGAGGAAAAAAAAAGATTTGGGAGAAGAACACACCCTCATGCGTTAATCTGTCGTAAGAACGAGAAAGAGAGAGAGAGAGAGAGGTATTGAATGTAGGAAGGCAACAAACAACACGGGGAAGAAACGAAAATTTTTAAATTTATTGAAGACATCCCGAAAGCTGTAACGGTTTTCCGTTTTCGGTTCGATGATCTGCTTATACTGAAAATTTTATATCAGTTATTGGTTTGCCGGGAGGATAGTACCTATAATATCTGACACACAGAACTGGGGAGAGAAGGGAGGGATGTGACATTTTCACAAATCTAATTCAGTACTTATTTAAATTCGCAAACAAAAATATTCTTTACGACCGGATGAACGTAAAGGGAGGACGGATAGTATTTTTATATCGTATTTAATTCACCGCATCACACCAGTAAAATAAATGGACGGTATTAGTAAAAATAATATGATAAAAAAATTCATAATATGGCTAAAGATATCCAATATCAACTTTCAATAAAAATAGAGTAAACCAAAATAGGAGTCGCTACTTTTACCTCTTCCGTCCATTCTACATCCATTCTACGTCCATTCTAGGAAATATTATCATATGCTTTGCAGAACGCTAGAATGTGTTCTTCAATTATGACACATTGCAAGGAGAGATTCTCTAGGGGGGACATATCTAGTATTACACGTATGATAATTGGCCATTGTCTTGTTGCTTCCCACCTTTACAAAATCAATATAATTAGAGTGTGGTCAGGAGGAGGAGACTCTTGACCATTTATTTTTCAATTGCTTCAACCGTATATCTTCCAACAATTAATTTAAATTAATTGTTGCTATATATTTTGTGTATTGTATATTGTATGGATGTATGCATATTTTTAAGCATCTCTTTTTTATATTATGTTTAATGGCTTATTTTCCAACTGTTTTTAATGTTTCATTCTTTTTTAATGTTTGTACATATTATATACATCTCTTTTTGTTTTCATTTTATAGTATTATTGTATGTATTAAACGTGTTTGTACTATTTTATTTTGTATGTATGTAATTGTAAAAGGCTATTTAGCCGTTGATGAAAGTAATAAATAATAAATAATTCATTTTATTTTAATCGGGTAAAATAACTTGCACATCCCCAATTAATATGTCATATAAAATGTCTATTCAAAATTTTAAGTCAACAAATATATTACTTAACTTCTTAAAGTCAAATAACATCGAACTTAAATTAATTTAATTTCAACAAATTTAGGTAACCATATTATCATATTTTTATCAAGACTAAAAGTACTCTCTCTAGGGTGAATTGCCATTAAGCAAAAAACGGAGAAAATCAAATAAAAAAGTAAAGCTTGTTGTGATGGGCAGCGTAGAAGGTCGAAGATCTTGCGGTCACTCGCCGACTAGATGGAGTGATCTACATTGGGGTCTTGTTTGGATCTTGATAAATCTACATTAGGGTCTTGTTTGGATCTTGTTAAATCTACATTTGGGCCTTGTTAAATCTACATTTGGCTCTTCAGTGAATGGTGCTCTCTCATAGCAAGAAAGAGAATGAACATAAAAAACTGTAATTACAAGATGTAGCCTATGGGCACCACGGTGCAAATAGTACAATCAACGATTTTAAATAAATTACAGAATTCTATAGTGAACTAAATAAATTTATAAATGAAACTCCATTCCCATCAAATATACACATTCGTGGAAATGAGCTAAAACAGCAAAGTGTCCAAAACCGCTGCTACTTCAGAATAGCCCCATAACAAAAAGGGAGCCATTAGAATGTTAATAAGAGTGACCATAAACCAGGTAGAGGTTCTTTCCCCGCTAGCTTTTGGCTGGATACATTTATTATGAAAACCCTCTCCAGGTCTATCAAATGGCACAGAAATTCTTAATAGTCACATCTATGGAAACGTATGCAAATTCATTGAAATGTTTTTTCTGTGTACCAGCCATACACCTATATTTTTTCTCAAGATATTTTAAGCTCGTAGAGTCCCAATATAGGATAATTCAAGCTATATTATTTAAAGGGGGTTTGGCAGGGCATTTTTGCTTACTTCAGATTTCTTTTTTATAAGTTTTAATTTTTAATATTAATAATAATTGATCTGTAGTTTTGTTTCTATTTAAGTGTATGTAGGTGAATCTTATTTTAGTATGTAAAAGGCAATTGCAACCGAACATGAATAAAATATTCATAAAAATAAATATAAAAAAAATAATTGTTAAACATAAATGAATAAATTATTAAAAAGATAAAATAAAAAAACAAGAATAAGTAAATAATAAGGAATAAAGCGTTGAAACTTAAGAGACTATTCTATATTATTTTGCGGCTATCCATTCAATAACGAGTGATCCTTAGTCATTATAAGAGTTATAATAAATAATATTGATAACGATGTAGCAAAAGATGTAGCTGACGGAGAAGATCGAACTAAGGTGCAAAAATAATGATTGTGTTAAAAAAAATGCAAAATTTATTGTTCAGCTAGTAAATTTATTATTACTTAATTTATTATAGTAGGAAAAATAGTAAATTATCAAAATCTTTTCTCCAGTACCCTCAAAAGATACGTTTATGAAATAATGTACAGTTTATTTTTACATCATTATTCTATTGCGTGAGTTTTTTGAAATTTGTATTTGTTAAAAAAATTTCATTAAAATTAATTTTAATAATTTTATTTATTTTTTACCGTAAGTAAGTAAAAAAACTACAATGCCTATGAAGTAGATTTTCTCTTCTA
The DNA here is from genome assembly GCA_963576475.1 of Molanna angustata. Classification (NCBI taxonomy): domain Eukaryota; kingdom Metazoa; phylum Arthropoda; class Insecta; order Trichoptera; family Molannidae; genus Molanna; species Molanna angustata. The sequence continues at coordinate 24,223,686 of OY754969.1, read as the reverse complement.
TCGAAAGGAAATATAAAAATCTACAGAATGAGTATTTTACTTTACTTCAATTATTGCTATTTCAAAAATCCTTTTCATTTTACCTTTTATTCACGAAAATATTATATCACAGATCTGGTAGTACCTAATCTTTTTTTGTGATTCATACAAAATGACGTAAATTAGGTTGCATTTTAGTGTACATACTTATGCCCAAGGTATACAAGGTCCTTAAAAAATGTAATGGAATGTTTGTATGAAACCAAGTATGTAGGTACTGTGTATAAAGTATATTATGTGATTTGATAGATGCAGTTGTCAAAGTTTTGATCTCATTATTTTTCACTTGGTTACAGTTAGTTTTATTAGGACCTGGGGGGCAAGTCTGGTCCAATCGGCGAAATTAAAACTATCGTGATTACCCATATCATGGATATAATTATCATATGGATTTCTATGACGTCTAAAGATAATATAGAACTTCATATAATAATAAATTATATCCATGATATGGGTAATCGTGAGGGTTTTGATTTCGCCAGTTGGACCAGACTTGAGCCCCAGGTTGATCTATTTTGTGTGAGCTAGTTATACATTGTAGATCTCCTATGATGTATGTTGAGGTGGTGATTGTGAGTGCAGAATACTGAGATGAGAGCCAATTTAATGTGGAACCGGAACTATAACCAGGTTCATAATTACTTATATTATCACTAAAAATTGTAAACTGTTGGCACGAGCCCGACAGCAGTAATCTACTTGTTGTTGGCATTGTGATAAAATATGGTGTGATTAAAAATAAATAAATTAAGGAGAAGTCATCATCATAAATTATGTACGAGTTTGAAATATCAAATAAACACATGATTAAATCGATAAGTAGATGAACTATCATTATCTGGTACACCTATCTACAGAGGGAAAATGACTTTTGTTGGAGGTAAGTAGATAATTACCAACAATAAATATTTTAAAAAATGTCTTGTCCAATGCGAATCGTTTCCACTAAACATTTAAGTGGAACGATAAATTAAAATAGTTCCATTCAATTTCAATTAATGATAGCCGTAGGCAGTTAGTCTCTGAGTGAAATCTATTATCCGGACTTATCTAATTTGGAATGTCGCGATGGGTCAGTTGTACTGGATGAAAGGAAGAATTTCCATCAAATAGCCGCACATAAATGGCCTTTAGTGAAAAGGGTATCTTTGAATGTCAGACATTTGTCTTCTTTTTTTGGAATACAACGTCTTAAATTATACCCATGTGATTTTCGAGCAGAGGAAAATATTTGGAAAGAACAAAAAGGGACGATAGATAAGGAGACCTCGCTCGAATTAAACTTTCGCAATCCGGAAACAGTCAAAGCAGCTATGCTAAATCAAAATTTATCTCGGTCACAATAAATTCTTACAGAAGTTTCTGAGGTAGTTTCGTGGTTCGTAGTGTCTCTATGACAATTTCGGTGGACCGTTTCCTATAGCTACATAACAATATAATGTACCCCCCGCCATTTGCATGGAAATGATGAATGTGACGTGGCAACGAATTTCTCAAAGTTCCTCTTTGCTTCTTCCATTGACAAATAATTATTTGAACCAGCCGTTGATCACTGCTGCCTTGCCTTGTCTTGCCTTGCAGACCATAAAACTTTATTTGTTCAATAATTGATTTACACGATCCTTTCTTTTATATTTAACAGACGAAGTACGATGAAACTTTACAACTTACCTTTCAATTATAAAATTTCTCAAGTTCATAAGAACACTTCAATTTTATTCAATTCAACCCTTACATTTCAATAAATACTACCTTGTATAATATATATTATGTTTTATAAACCACTTAAGACGATTTTAGGTTATTAATAAGGTATTATAAAGAAAAATAACTACTAAAATACTCAAAACTCGAATTAAAATTTGAGCAATTGAAATGTTTTGGCGTGTCGGCGTTTTGTTAATCAAACCATTAAAAACTTTTGTTTAACGGAAAATGTGTTAATTTGTTTTCCAAATTCGTACAATCATCGGAGTACTTTTTGTTTTGAAACTAGTTTTATAGTAAGTCTTGCATCGTTTAACTATAATTATTAATTAAAAACGAGTGGGTTGTGGCCAACACTAAACTCTCCACACCATAATCAGCGTTCATTTTTACTCTCCACTTCTATCTTTCTCAAGGGGTAAGAAGTGAGAACCGAACACCGCATTCTTCTATCTTGACTTTATACATTGCCTCATCAACATTGATACACTGTTTCATACATGCTCATCTTGCTAGTAATGCAATTTTACTTAAAATTTCTCAATAGGCATCATGTAGAAAATACATACTATTAGTTTCGTGACAATGTTTTTGTGTTTGGTGTATTATGAAAACTTTTGTCCTCTGGGAATCTTATATTTGTTTAAGAATCTAATAGATATGTACTTCATAAAAATGCATTTAGAGATTTTCAACATTTCAAGAAGAAAAAATAAACGCTTACTATGGTGTGGAGAGTTAAGTGTTGGTCACAACCCACTCGTTTCTTCTTCTATTATATCCAAATTAAGGCTAATTTAACGGATGTGCAATACGGTTTTTATAGATTTATAAAAAAGAAAATAATATTATCATTTTAAAAAACAGGGTTTTATGTATGATTTGATGTAGATAGGTACATAAATCGATATAGTCCTGTCAAGGAGTTGGCAGTAACCCGCAATATGGAAACTGTCACACAATGATTTAAAGCCTGTCCCTTAGCATTGTGAAGTACTTGGGTACTGCTTACTATCAGGAACTTTGAGGATTTGGGTTGGCTTGCAATTTGCAATATCAGCATCGGACGAAATATGTAATCGTAGGTACAGAATAAACGAACCTACAATAGTTGGTTTATATTATTATAAAACCTTTAGATGAAATGTACAATTACTTTTTAATGATATAGATGTGCATGATATTTATACGTATTTTTTACAAAAATACTTATAATCAAATTATTATAAGGTATTATATTAGATCTGTTAAGTAATCCATGGACGTCGCTTCGTCGTCGATTGTATTTATAAAAAGCATTCAAGTTTCTTCACAATAAATTCAGGAATTGAGAACTAAAAATCAATTAAAAAAAGTGAGTTGCTATATGTTCTGGAATATATCATAATTTGCTATACCTAATATGTTTTGGAAAATATAATAAGTTGGCATATGTGGAAAATATCATATAGGTCATATGGATCGATCGCAGAGCGGTTAGTGCGCTGGACTAGTAATACAGTAGTCGCGAGTTCGAATCCTGTCTCGACTGATTTCTTTCACCTATAGCACAAGCATTTATGTTAAATTTAGGGAATTTAGGAATATATATGTACTTGTTTAACAAGGAAATGATCATTTTTTATTGAAAAAAAATATGCCATTTTTTGTAAATATATACCAAAATCCACAAACTATATCAATTTGTTTTTAAATTATGATTCATTACTTTATCCATTCTTATGCATTATAGTAATTCATTTTTATGGTCAGTCATGGCTTGACTCCTTCGTTTAATATATCCAGACCACTTAAAGACATTCAATACTAACCTATTCATAATAATTTAAAATATTATTATTAAGTCTAGTCTACATTGATTTTTCTTAACCATTTGTTTGTATTTACATCTTTCACACTAATATTACGTGATTATCATTTTTAAAATTTATAATACAAATAAAATATTTATTTTTAATTAAAATACATTAAAATGCGCAAGATTATGAAAAATATTTTCAATGTACCTACCATAACCTCAAACATTTTTCGCATAGTCAGTAAGTTACGAATAAAAATTACAATTTAATTGTAACGGATTAATGCCAGAAGTTTTATTTAATTATCTTCTTTAAAAGTAATGAAATTTAAATGGTATAATTTTGAGCGGGTTAATTTAGCCGAATATGGACGATTTGAATGCCCTTCGAAAAGGAAGAAGTACCTCTCCAATACCCTCATTAAGCTAATCTTCATTAGATCCTGACTTAATGACAGCGTATTTATGGCAAAAAAATAATTCTCATAGGGTTGATATTGAGTACAGCTTATTTTCGAATTACATTTCAGAGTAGGTATCTGAGGAAAAAATTAGATGAACGTATCAAGTACTTAATTGAAACATTTGTCAATAACAATTTTCCAAATTGACCTTTATGACAAACATAATTGGTTTGACTTATATGAGTCGCATGGTTGTATTCCACTCTACTAGCCCCTTGGCATGTGCTAGAGTGTACAGTATTATGTAATTATAAATAGATTTTGACTACTTTTTACAAAAATAATGAGTTTGATTTAGTTGTGAATATAATAGTTTTATATATTATTATTGAGTTTATGTGGCTATGCATTGAAATATAATGTATCAATACGTACCCTTATGGATTGTAGGAAAAACACAATTAGAAAAATACTAATAACTAAAATACAGAAAAATACTACCGCAGCACAGTTATTACTGTCATTTAGGGAGATATTGTTTTACCTTCACTTGTGTTTTACATAATTGAGAAATCTCAATGAATTTATTAACAAATTAATTTTATAAAGCTCTGTATTATGTATTATATTTGCTGAAACAGGATCTTTGTTAACTGTATTTTTTTTAATAATCCAACTGTCGATTTGTTTAGGAGAACTTTGTTCTCTTAACATATCGACAATGTTTCAAGCCAGGATACGCGAGAATTGTATGCAGAGGTCTACTTTTTTCACGGCTTATCCAACTTTGAAGTAAAAAAACACCAACTTAGAGGCTTCGCAGCATATATGTTCCATACACGGATTTACTCGGAATTCGGAGTAGAACATTTCGTGTGTGTGTGTGTGTGTGTGTGTCTGTGTGTGTGAGGGTGTGTCTGTGTGTGTGTGTGTGTGTGTGTGTGTGTGTGTCCCCTCCCCCTTATGACTTTTGATCCGCTCAATTTACAGAGCCCAAAATTTCTGAATATATAAATAGTTATAGGCTTACAAAACTTTTATACTCAGAATTTTGAATTTTTGTTTCAGTCAGGGGTTATCAACTTTTGAATTTTTACTTTATTTTTCCATATATCTCAGAAACCATAAAAGCTAGAACGCTGAAAATTGGTACTAATATAGACAAAGACAAAATTTTAAATCAGTTTATTCGAAAAAATTCCAGGGTTTCTCAAACATTTTTTATTAAGAAAAATATTTTTTTTATGATAAATTTATGAGTTTAACTGCCTATATTTCCAATTTTTATAAAAATATCGATAAAAACCGAAACACCCCAACTAGACAATTTAATTTTCTATAAAAAATATTAATATTATACAAGTAAATCTAAATTTTTTTATAACCATTTTTATAAAAATTGAATTTAGTGACGACATCGCTTCATACCATTTGTTTGATAGTCGCCTATACACATAGAAGACTTGATAGTTTGATACTTAAATCTCCAAACATACATACATTCATACCGTCATGCTGTTTTCATATTCTGGGTAGAAAAAAGGACTGACCTCCATACTATCCTATCTTGACATACATACCTAGGTACACGTGTTGTATAGAAAACCAAATATCTTAAAATATTAAATAATTTGTATTTATGGGTTTATAGTTTGGTACTTATTCTTCAACTATACGTACTATCGCTATCGACAGTTGGATCTCATGTGTTACATGCAACTAGTTACTTACTTAATATTACTTATAATCCGTCTATTTTCTAAAATAACTATAGTCGTAGCACTAAATTATTTTAAGTAACAAAAGCCTGGTTCGACCGGCGAAATCAAAACCCTAGTGATTACCCATATCATAGATATAATTATCGTATGGAGTTCTATGACATCTAAAGATATTATACTCCATATTATAATTATATCCATGATATGGGTAATCACGAGGGTTTTGATTTCGTCGATTGAACCAGACTTGCCACCCATATTAGAATATTTGTTTTTTTTTATTCTACGTAAATTTTTGCTACAAAATATACAACCTACGTACCTGCTGATGTAGTTTAACGAACACGTTGATTAATTATCGTCAATTTGTTGTGATAATTATTATAAAGTTGAAACATTGTTTATCGCTATGATTGAAGCCGAATTTAATTTCCGGCATCATAAATTAAAAGCCGCTTATAAACTTGACAAGTCTTGCAAAATTCTTACCGTGTCTGGAAGTTCGTGCATCGTTGTATGATGTAAGTGACCCAAGAACTTCAGGAAGACAGATGAGCGATGAAAATATATCCAACGACACAAAATGTAAAAAAAATCGACAACATTAACACCATGAGATTTCGATAAATTTGAACCAAAGAATCTTGATCGTCAAAGTGTTTTTTTTATTTATATATTTTTAATAACGCAATGAAAGTATGAAATGGATGATGGCAGAGCGGTTGGCGCGCTGGGTTAGTAATCCAATGGTCGCGAGTTTGAATTTATGCTTGATATATAATGTACCTACTCGTTTTTTAAAAAAAATAAAGTGTTTTGACGATAAACTCAACAAAATCATTCGCTCTTGACTTATTTTAATCCAGTTGATATCGAGTAAAAACATTTAAATTACTGTCAATTTCACGAGAATTTCATTAATCATTACCGCTGGGCTATCACCACATTTTTGCTCTACACGCTATGGAATAGTGGAGAGTCATGATTTCACAAATTTTTTTGCATCAATTTCTCACCGGGTATCATGTAGAGAGTGTACACTATGAGTTTCGTCGTGATGTGTTTGTATGTATGGCGTACGCCGTACGGATTTTCCTTCTTGTGTCCTGTCTACAGCGCCCAAACTATAAGTCCGATCGACTTCATATTAACATCATATGTGTAAAGTGCATAGACCTGGAGCTGATTAGTTTTCCATAGACAACTTATAATTTCTTCTCTATGAATTCATCATTTACGTTGTTTTTTATGTTCTCTCTGCAGCCCAAACTCTAAGTGCGATTGACTTCATATTGATATCATATATGTAAAGTCCATAAACTTAGAGATGAATTCATATAGATATCCGTTACTTTCTTCTGTATGATTTCGTCTGTTCAAATTTTCAAAATGCTCTCACGGTCTGGAAAAAAGAGGTATTTTTATACTATTTGAAATTTTGATACAGTAAAAATACACTCATCAAAAATGCATTCAAGGATTGTCAAATTTAAAGAAAAAACCTATGGACTGCCATATCAATGTGAAATAAATTTTATATTTGTATGAAAAATGTATAATATAACAGAAGTCAAATAGCTTCTTTAAGAGAAAATTGAGTGGTCAACTTCATATTGATATTGTATGTGTCTCTATAGACAAGTATATTTTTTACTCTCCACTTCTATCTTCTTCAAGAGGTAGGCAGTGAGAACCAAACACTGCATTTTTCTACATCGCCTCATCAACATTGGTACACTGTCTCATTCATGCTCATCTTGCTAGTAATATAATTTTACTTAAAATTTCTCAATAGGTATAATGTAAAAAACACATACTATGAGTTTCGTGACAATGTTTTTGTGTGTATGGTGTATTATGAAAACTTTTGTCCTCTGGGAATCTAATATTTGTTTAAGAATCAAATAGAAATGTACTTCATAAAAATGCATTTAGAGATTGTCAACCTTCCAAGAAGAAAAAGTGAATACTTATTATGGTATGGAGAGTTTAGTGTTGGCCATAACCCACTCGTTTTTTATTATATTCAACATCGGTTTCAATTCTTCGCAGTCATGGTGTTTGTATGAATAAAGTTTTTTTTAATATTATTAATAACAAGAAGTTCAATATTATTGTCAAAAATAAAACATTTCCATTTTGTGTTATCGATGGAAAGGCTGAGTTAATTCACATGTGAGATATGCAAAGAAAGTAGATGGAAGTAGATACCATCTCCACCAGCAACCAATCAACCTACCTTCCTTTAGTTTGTGTTCTCATGGAGCTCATTCAAGTTTAATTATGATCGTCATACTTATCGCTAGAAAGGGATTACCAACTTGGTCGTAGTGATGCCAACTAACAAAATTATTATACCCCGCTCTCGATAGGTAAATACATACGATTTGTATACATACAACTAATGTATTATGTTTCATGCAATTCATTGTATTTTCATAAATCTTTAATTCTCAAAGTACTAAGATGTTTGAATATTTTTATTATTTCATATGCGCAAACATTGGATTTTTTTTCCCTGTCGGGAGTCAAAGGTATTTTTTGACAGATTTTTAATTATCTCAATAGAGACGAAGTTGGAATATTTACTGTAGGAGAACCGGATATTTTAATCTATTGAGATAATTAAAAATCTGTTAAAAAATACTAAGATTTTAATTTTATTTACATATTCGTTTGTGCATACTATTTTTTATTTATATAAAGTTATGTACACACACAATATTTCTACTTCAAAGCATTGTATTATAACAAAATGACAAAGTTGATACTTGTGCGATATCGGCAGAAGAAACAGCCCCCCTAGACAACATGCCCCCAAGTCAAATTGAAAACGCTGTTCGTTCTCGCCAAGCGCTAATTTTTTTTGTATGGGATTTGACGTTTGTTGTAGAAATTTTTTCTACAATAACAAACAACAAACGTCAAATCCCATACAAAAAAAATTAGCGCTTGGCGAAAACGAACAGCGTTTTCAATTTGACTTGGGGGCCATGTCATTTAAGCTTAGCGTTATATCGCTAAGCGATAGTAAATGTATGGAATTGGTGGCTGTGACGTCACGTGACAGCCACCAGTTTCATACATTTACTAACGCTTAGCGATATAACGCTTAGCTTTAGTGGCATGTTGTCTAGGGGGGCAGATTGGACAAGTTTTTGAAGGGAGTGGACTTACTGTGCCAGCTGTCATCTATATTCTCTCTTTCGCGTAGTTCTTCTTTCCTTCTCGTCACTGGTTCAACATATTCACTACACTTATCTGTAATATTTACCTGCGAATTCCGCGAAAGTTATTAAAAAAGGTATGTCGCACGGCGCCGAATTATTATACAATCTTAGATTATATATGATACAGATACCTAGTCAACGCAATGAATGTATGCCAACTAAAACTACGCTGAAACAGACGAATTTCACTCGCCCGGCCGTATACGTACACATACCGATACGCACACCTACATAATACGTACACCTACCGATCTACCGCCTCACACACACACGTAAAAAAACTTGGCATAAATTTGAATTCGAATTTTGTACTACACGCGGCTTCTGTACATTATAATTCTATGTACATTATAATCCTATACAACAGAGTTTTGTTATATTGATGCACACGATGCGAACTGAGTTTGCTGACTGATGAAGGTGGCCTACTCGCGCGCCAACAATGGCGAGATTATTGTTGCCACGTTCAAGGTATGGATGTAGGTCTGAAGTGGTTTTGGCATGTCAGGAAAATGAGGATTGGTACAAATGGGAAGTATGTGTCATCTACGCCAACAATACTCTCTCGATAGATATGAAAACTTGCTTTCGAGAGAGGAGCATCGTACTTAAACATTACGTATTTAATCGTACTAAAACATTACAAGAAAAATTCAACCTTTAGGATATATAATTTGACTTTATAATATATTTTAATGATTTCAGATCTCTTGATTTTCAAATACAAATGGGCAGGTCATTGTAAAATAGTATTTCCCTAATGCTGCGTTGACACAGTCAGAGTATGCTCGGACCGAGTAGACTCGTATAAGTAAGCTTTATCCGAGTGTACACAGATAGCGGTTTACACACAAACTTTTTTACTCGGATTCAAAATCATAACTGCGACAGCTCTGTTGCTGTAAGGTGTTAGTTTTCATTTAACATACAAGCTTTTTTACTCGTTTTTAAGGTCATAAATATGGCACAGACAGATCTGTTGCTGCAAGGTGTCGGAGTTCTTGCAGACACATTAATTAAAGAGTTAGAAAACCACTACAAGGAAAAAATAAGCAACGCAAAAGGAAAATTTGGAAACGTCAATGGATTTTAAGGCGCACAAAGCAGGACACATCTGAAAATTTCCTTCGTGAAGTACAAATAATGGCAATGCGGCGTTCATGCGTCTTTATTTTTATAATGTTTTAATTTATCGTTCCATAGAACTTCTTCCGCTTTGCATAATTATAAAAATTTAGCGATATCGCGCTCAGACCACTTTTTTTTACCACGAGATGACGTTTGTTTGTTGTTGTCCGCCATTTTATTTCACTACTCCTATACGAGCTCGAAACAATAGGACGTGGTCCGAGTCTACACGGATCGGACGCCGTCATCCGAGCGGGCTCGTATTACCGGTTGACATAATACGAGTGGCGGCTGAGTAGGTATCCGAGTGAGCTCGATCCGAGCGCACTCGGACTGTGGCAACGTGGCATAAATGACAGTAATTTATGTGTTGCAGTTGTATTTTTCGTTGGCATGTAGATTTTGAATTTTCTTCTAGTTTTGTCAGGTTCACTAGAAAAAACATCAAAATGGTTCTGTCTTTTTCGATGTAATTTAGAGTTTTCTTAAACATAAATAGCTATCATTTGATTTTCATTGGTCAAATTCTTTAATATATGCAGAAATGTAACGCATCAATAAAAAAAAATTATCTTCATATGATGTTGCTACTACTTTGTGGTATAAGTTTGTCCGGAGGAAGAAGCCGTTAGCGTCGAAAACTTTAGACAGTAAATACTTAAATTCGTGGTTTATACAAAGTTATTTTATGTAAGTTAATTTATTTATAAAAATATTATTAGTTATATTTGTAATCAATTTAATATTTAAGAGAATTTTTTTTTTTTAAGATATTTATTTTTTAATAAAAAGTAATACATTTTTATTTTCCCGCCAAACTGCAAAGCAGTTTTTTGGCAGAGCAGATTCTCTTTTTCACATAATATTATAAATTCACATATAATTATTTCAATAAACTTATCTCAAATATTGAAGAAACAGAGACTCAACAAAAATTTGAAAGAAAAAAATTGAAATAAACCTTACACATAATATACATTATACCTACCTATAATTAATCAACAATAATAATTCAAAGTCTAACGAACGCTTGATTTTAGATACAGATGTTTAAGAGTATTTTTTATAGTTACTATTTTCGTTTCGTCAGAATTTAAAATATTTCTTATTTTAATCGGCAACGCGTTAATAATATGCGGTACAAGATGTTTCCTGGTACGATCTCATCTCCATACACGTTGTTTGTCTTAGGTACCTGCAGGGCACGCTCCATCGCCAGCCTTGTCCCATATTTGTGACTTATTTCTGTTTTATTATTGATTAAATTATTGATTAAATAAAAAAAAACTGTTTTTGAATATGTATGTAGGTATGTTCATATGATTATCTATTTAATAACAACATAAAAAATATAGTTATTAAATATATAGCCGACCGCCGTGGCACAGTTGGTTAACCGTTTAGTTTCTGTGCTGGCGTCCTGGGTTCGATTCCCAGCAGAGGAAAATTTATTTTAATATTAATATTAATATATCGCTTCCGTGGGTAGGAAACACTGGTTATTTTTTTTATATAAAAATATATGCAGCTAATCATTTAGTTAAATAAATGAATTCATTGTCAAACAATTTGTAAGATATCTGAAAACAGAATTACACCTACACCATTCGTTATTACCCTTTTCAGAACATTTAAAGAAAATGGCGACTGATTAATTAGCAACCGGTAACCAAAATAACCTCCATTGACACAATTTCAAGAAATCTCCAACTTCACTTGATTGCATTAATTACACCAGAAACCGTTACACGAAAGAAAAACCGTACGACTTCCACCGTAGTTAAGCTATAAATTTGTTTATTTTTAACTGTTGATACCTATCTTCATACTACCAGAAAACAACTTTGAGTCGTATGTCCATCGTAAAGAGTACAAATTGGAATTGATGTTTTTTGTATCAATTGAATTTCATAGAAATATACGTTTTTATTTTTTAATTATATTCTTTTTGTCATTTTCTTTATTCTTTTCTTCTGTAATATTTTTTTGTGATATCATTACCTTTTTGCCATCGTTAACATTGTATTGTATATTAAACATTTATTTTGGTCTGTTGGAAGGAATAAACATTTGGCAAAAAGCCCGCCAGTGTACAAATTATAGGTAAGTACATAAATAAAAATTAAACTAAATAATTAACTTATATATAAATAAATAAATAAATAAATATATATATATATATATATATATATATATATATATATATATATATATATATATATATATATATATATATATATATATATATATATATATATATATATATATATATATATATATATATATATATATATATATATATATATATATATATATATATATATATATATATATATATATATATATATATATATATATATATATATATATATATATATATATATATATATATATATATATATATATATATATATATATATATATATATATATATATATATATATATATATATATATATATATATATATATATATATATATATATATATATATATATATATATATATATATATATATATATATATATATATATATATATATATATATATATATATATATTATAATATTTTTATCTCGGTTTTCCCGTGTCAGTAGGTCTTGACTAAGACCATTTGTCTTCCGACGTTTCGCCTGAATATCACCAGGCATTTTCAAGGACTTAACGAAAAGCACGCGCGCGACACACGTCCACTCACACTGAAAGCTCACCGTCAAGTGACTCGTAGCGTACAAGATGGCCGCTTATGTCAAACATTGTTAGCGCGACGTGATTGGCTCCTTGTGACACACCCACCTGCTGTCGTGTTCGTTGGTAATAATATTTTATCATTATTTTTGTGTTGTGATTTATTGTTAATTTTAGTTGTGACATTAATATTATTATTGTTGTGTTTTGGGGTTATTTTCGCTATGGTATTATTAATATTATTATTGTATTGTTTGTCATATAAAATGTTCTTCCAGGTACTAGGCAAACGAACTCCGTCGTCCCGATTGTTCATTATATCCCTTCTCTTATATATTTCTATAGCTTCCCTGTAAATTCTGAGAGGTTCACTGTTTAAACTTGCTATTATTTTTGAATGGTCAAAATCTATTGTATGTCCTTCTGTGAGCGAGTGTTGTACAAGTGAGGATGTAAGTTTTTTGTTTCTCATGTCGACTCTGTGCTCCGCTATTCGTGCTTCAACTTTTCGATTGGTTCTTCCTACATAAGTCTTATTGCACGATCCGCACGGTATTTCATATACTCCATGAGCTTCAAGTGGAATGATGTCTTTCGGGTTTCTTAGAAAGGTTGATATTTTATTTGTTGTGCTGAAAACGGTACGTATGTTATTTTTGTTTAATAGACGGCTGATTTTATCGGTGACGCCTTTGATATATGGTAGTCGGGCTGTTGATAATGGTGTTTCATTGGATTTTTCTTTCACTGTTTTTGGACTCTTTAATGCTTTGTTTAAAAACAGTGAAAGAAATTTGTAATATATATATATATATATATATATATATATATATATATATATATATATATATATATATATATATATATATATATATATATATATATATATATATATATATATATATATATATATATATATATATATATATATATATATATATATATATATATATATATATATATATATATATATATATATATATATATATATATATATATATATATATATATATATATATATATATATATATATATATATATATATATATATATATATATATATATATATATATATATATATATATATATATATATATATATATATATATATATATATATATATATATATATATATATATATATATATATATATATATATATATATATATATATATATATATATATATATATATATATATATATATATATATATATATATATATATATATATATATATATATATATATATATATATATATATATATATATATATATATATATATATATATGTATATATATATGTTATATTTGATGTTTTCACGGGTGAAATATGTTATAATATTTTTATCTCGGTTTTCCCGTGTCAGTAGGTCTTGACTAAGATCATTTGTCTTCCGACGTTTCGCCTGAATATCACCAGGCATTTTCAAGGACTTAACGAAAAGCACGCGCGCGACACACGTCTACTCACACTGACTTGACGGTGAGCTTTCAGTGTGAGTAGACGTGTGTCGCGCGCGTGCTTTTCGTTAAGTCCTTGAAAATGCCTGGTGATATTCAGGCGAAACGTCGGAAGACAAATGGTCTTAGTCAAGACCTACTGACACGGGAAAACCGAGATATATATATATATATATATATATATATATATATATATATATATATATATATATATATATATATATATATATATATATATATATATATATATATATATATATATATATATATATATATATATATATATATATATATATATATATATATATATATATATATATATATATATATATATATATATATATATATATATATGTAAGTAAAGATTTCTTTGGGGATAACCCGCGTCAGATTCTGATCCTCAAGAGGATCAGTCGTCAACCGACGTTTCGCCTGAATCTCATCAGGCATCTTCAGGGCCTTGTTGGTAGATTTCCGTCTCGTGTGATAGTGCGAGCACGTCCGTACGAGCCGGGAACCTAGCACCAAGTGAAGCGTGACGAGCCAAAGTCTAATCGTGTGGCGGTAGGAGATGCGTATTACCGCCGCCCGCGCCGCTAGTGCTGCATGTACCGTTATCGGCCATTGTTTGTCTCGATAATAAAGCTTTGCTACGCGTGACGCGCATCGTGTCTATTGTATTTGAATAAGTGGGCTGAATATTTGTTTTGCATGATGTATTATTAACTGTTATTTTATTATTTTTATTTTTGTTATGAAACCTACTGTTAAATAAAATGTTTTTCCATGCAGGTGGAAGGCTAATACTATCATCTCTATTGTTAAGTATGTTAATCCTTTTGTAAATTTCTATTGCCTCTCTAAAAGTCCTTGCTGTTTCGTTTTGGATATTTGCTATTACTCGCGCATTATTGAAGTTTATACTGTGGCCCTCTTCTAGTGTATGTTGGACGAGCGACGATGTTATCTTTTTATTGTTCATATCAACCCTGTGTTCCGCAACTCTAGCAGATATCTTTCTGTTGCTTTTTCCCACATAAGACATGTCGCACGATCCACATGGTAGGTATCTCATATACACCATGGGATTCTAGTGGTATTTTGTCCTTTACACTGCGTAAGAGGGTACCGATTTTATTTTCTGTTTTGAATATTGTTCTTATATTATGTTTACTGAGCATGCGGCTTATTTTATCGGTAGTTCCTTTAATGTACGGTAAAAATGCTGTTGCTATTGGTTTTTCTGTTTTATTTTCATCGGGTTCTTTTCTTTTGTTGGATTGGCGTTTAACTGCATTATCAACTGTTTTTTTGGAGAAGCCATTGCACTGTAAAATGTTTTTCAGGTCATTTATTTCTGTATTACGGTGGTCTGAATCGGTTATTTTAATTGCTCTAGATATTAATGTGTTTGGTACTGATGAAATTTGTGCCGGGTGATGATTTGAGGATGCATGGAGGTACCTGTCTGTGTGCGTAGCTTTTCTGTAGACAGTGTGGCCAAGACTGCCGTTATCTTTTTTGAGCACTAGGACATCAAGGAAAGGTATTTCGTTATTATTTTCTATTTCCATAGTGAATTTGATATCCTTGTGTAGTTCGTTTAAATAACCAAGAAATTTATGTAGTTCGTTTAATCCGTGAGGCCAAATTACGAAAGTATCATCTACGTATCTGATCCACAGTTTGGGTTTTAGTAAATAATTAGCTAGTGCGTCTTTTTCGAATTTTGTCATAAATAAATTTGCTATTGGAGGTGAAAGTGATGAACCCATTGGAGCCCCTTTGATCTGTTTATATGTTTTGCCATCATATAGAAAAAAAGTATTATTTAAGCAATGTTGTATTAAATTTAATATATCTTCCGAAGGTTGACAGATTTCTTTAACTGTAACGAGTGCTTCATCGATAGGTATATTAGTAAACAAAGAAACAATGTCGAAGCTGACAAGAATATCGTTTTTATCCAACTTTTGATTTTCTATTATGTATGTTTACAAAATGTTCTGAGTTTTTGACATAAGAATCTGCTTTTTCTACATCAGGTTGTAAGTAATTAGCAAGATATTTTGACAACGACTGAAGAGGTGACCCTATTGAACTGACTATTGGTCTGAGCGGTATGTCTTTTTTGTGAATTTTCGGTAAGCCGTACAATTTTGGAAATCGGGATGATTTTTCACGTGGTATTAATAATTTCTTTTAAAGAAATTATTAATACCACGTGAAAAATATATATATATATATATATATATATATATATATATATATATATATATATATATATATATATATATATATATATATATATATATATATATATATATATATATATATATATATATATATATATATATATATATATATATATATATATATATATATATATATATATATATATATATATATATATATATATATATATATATATATATATATATATATATATATATATATATATATATATATATATATATATATATATATATATATATATATATATATATATATATATATATATATATATATATATATATATATATATATATATATATATATATATATATATATATATATATATATATATATATATATATATATATATATATATATATATATATATATATATATATATATATATATATATATATATATATATATATATATATATATATATATATATATATATATATATATATATATATATATATATATATATATATATATTTATATATATATATATATATATATATAAATAAATAAATCAAAAAACAAATAAATGAATAAATAAATATTTCAGTTAACAAACAAATAAATAAATAAGAGCGGTTAGCGCGCTGGTTTAGTAATCCAGAGGTCGCGAGTTCGAATCCTTCCACGACCACGATTTCCGTCACCTATTTATGCTTAGTTAGGGAATTTATTAGTATGTATATGTACATGTTACAAGGAAATGTTCATTCTTTTATTTCAAATAATAAAAACATACCTAGGATATAATGAGGGAAAGAAACTTTGTAACGCACAATGAATTTACAAAACTATACAAAAACATATTAGAAACCAAAATGTGCATTAAATTTTATCTCAAGAACTATTTGATCACCTATGGGATCATTTGTCTACAAAGAACATAATATTATTAGATATATCATACGAATAAAATTTGGTATTAACACTTTTAAATAATTAATTTCTGACTTTTTGCTTTTTATAAAAACAAAATACAAATTTTGTAATAAAACATTTGCGTTTCAAAAAATTATATTTTACTTTGTCTTAACAAAATATCTTATCATAATATTTTAAGTAACATACCTACTCTTAATTTAGTAGGCATTTAAATATTCTTTTAATAACCATTAAGTTTTTGTGTGAATCGAGGGGAAATACAATTTAAAATTAACAAATATAACAGAATACAGCATATTTCCACAGAATCTATTTTTTATGACCGTTTTCAACTGATGCTAGATTTCTCATTTCGGCATTATTATCATTTTTTTTAAATATTCTTTGAATCTGAAATATTCATAAAACTATTCTTGGCAAATACAAGCGTTTTTTCATGCGGTAGGGTAGATGGACCAAGAAGATTTTGGCATAAAGACCACGTGTGGACAAGAGAAGTAGAAGAAGATCACTTACGCGATGGTCCGATGATATAGAGGGTTGCTGGGAACTTGGTGGAGAAGGTCCAGGACAGAGAAATCTGGATACATATGAGGGAGACCTAAGATTACATTAGTAAGTAAAGTTTCCGTCATTCTCAATGAGCCTTTTTGCCGTGGAGGGGGGCGGTTTGCACATATACCAACCAAATAAAAAGACAAAAATTTTCTCCCTGCGCACTCACGTGCCTGGCTCTACGTAGTTGTTTTCCGATAAATATAAGGGCAAATAGGTAGGTATTTAAAATACTCGGATATTGTTTGAATATGTATTTTTTGTGTTATATTGAATAAAATTTTGCATTTATAAGTAGGTACCTACTTGATTTTTTTTACTTAATTTATTTTTTTAGGATCGAAAACCCAGTTAGGGTGGTTCTGACGCTTGTGTAATTCTTAAAATCAAAGTAATTCTTTGCTTCATGTCGAAAGTTTAGAAGTGAAGAATTTTCACACAATTTTGAGATTTTTCGTGTTGAAACTTTCAAGTCTTTAATAAATACACGTTAATTTTATACAATAAGTACTTATTGATTATATTTTGACATGCTATTTTCTTTATAAATACAGTACCTACCTATATAGTAATGTTACGTAAATGTATATAGATACCTACTCAGTGTACCCTATTAAAACTTTACCAATTTAAATAAGTAGGTACTTGAGAACGTTAATATCATTATGCAAACTACATTAAATTATTTAAAATTTTGATACTCGAGTTAAGGGTCGAATTTTTTTAGGTAAGTTTTAGAGAATGTTTTTTTAACATTCTATAGCTGAGTAGAAAGGGTTTTTACTTTGTAAAAAGTAATACCGTACCTACCTACAAACTTTTATAATCATACATTTTTTAAATTTAATTCTCATGAGGAATTGTACATTTTTATAGGTTATGTCAACAAGCATACAAATTATTCAACATCTAAATATTTTTTTTCATTAGAAGCAGCTTTATTACATTTTTACTCCTCAATTACCAAAGAGGATATAGTAGGGAGTTATGAATTCGCAATTTTTAAGGTTATTTATCATTGCAGATTATCATGTTCACAATGTATTTGTGTGTGAGTGTGTGTGTGTGTGTGTGTGTGTGTGTGTGTGTGTGTGTGTGTGTGTGTGTGTGTGTGTGTGTGTTGTGTAGGTATGAAGTGATATGTGCTGTGTGCTACGTATTACCTCGTACTATAAACGGAGTGTTAATCTTTTTTATCGATTATAGACTTAAGTAAGTACGCATTAGATTCTTTTCAAATTTTGAAAATTTGTGTATCAAATACTCGCTTAGACCCCATTAGATTTTGAAGGATATCAGGGGGGCAAGTCTGGTTCAATCGGCGAAATCAAAACCCTCACGATTACCCATATCATGGATATAATTATTATATCGAGTTCTATAATATCTTTAGATGTCATAGAACTCCATACGATAATTATATCCATGATATGGGTAGTCACTAGGGTTTTGATTTCGCCGGTCGAACCAGACTTGCCCCCTGATGATTTTCAAATTGCTAAAAAGGCACATAACATGACATAGAATTATAAAATATTTAAATCAAAAATAATTTATTAACTCATTTCAAGAAAATGCTGAAGACTTTCCCTTTGAATACATGTAAATAGCATTGGCCACAACCCACTTGTTTATTTAGCGTAAAAGTATATTATTACTAAATTTTATATTTATGTACATGTCATTAAAATTTTGACGATAAATTAAAGGCAATATCGATTTTTTTTATTTTTTGTTGGTTGAACAAATAATTGTCTATTCTTTAATACGCAAAATTTTACAATTTCTGATTGTCAGATTATACAAATAGGCAAGTGAACCTTTAAGTTGATTACTCTGTTAATCGTTTTGATACAGGACATTTAAGCACCTAATCTTTCGCATTCTACAGATAAACCCTTCTAATGTATTTAATAGTTGCCTTGCACCAACACATTCAAAAACCTCAGACGATGTAAATTGTACATACCATTGTGTTGGTATACTTGAGACAAAACTAAATACTCGGTTTTCTAATTACTACATTTGCAATTTCAGGAATTCCTCGCGAAAACGGTTTGTTGTGGTACATAAACAAACCCCGCGTAAAATTAAGTTAGTGAAGTCTAAATAAAAATTGTTAAAGTTCCTTACTAAATTATATATACTTACCATGATTTGATTAAAATAACTATCCTATTGAATGAAAACATTTTTTCTTGCAACATTGATTAGACAGATACACTGTTACACGATTGTTATTTGTTGTAGAGTATAGACAGCGTTTTTTGATAAATTCGATCTAAAAATGATGTACAAATTCGTAGCAATAATGATTCTAATGTTTCTCTGTTAAATCCGTTTTCAAATTAATGAACAAATAATATGTCAACGCTGTAAATATTCTAGTGTATAATGATTTTTTTGTTTGAATTGGTTAGTTTCATTTTAGACTTTGATAATGCCGAGTGACATCGGTGAAAACGTTCGGTCATTGTAATCAAATCTAGTAGAAAAATATTTTGGTGAATTTGTTCATTAATTTTCGTCGAAATATTTTATTTGACACAAGAGAAATTAGTTGTTGGGAACTGTTTGAGTAAGAAATATATATTTTATAATTATGATTTGTTAATTATAGAAATACTCGAATTTATTTATTTTAATTTATTTTTTCGTCAATATTTGACAATACCACTTTAAGGAATATATACTTTTTACATATTATAAATATCCTCATCACTAGGCATAGCCTGTACCGTATTACATGTATGCGTACAATGGAATTTTTTAGTAATAGGTAATTTTTTGAAATTTTCTAGAAGATCTCTTGTTGGTAATTACCACTACATATAACTGTTGTGTTAAGTATAACTTAAGAAATTGTCGCGTCATAAAATATATTTCTTCATAATCTAACTTCAGAGAATGTATTGTGTACCTGTTAATAGAGCGCTTAGGTAATTTTTATTACAGCTTTAGCATGCGATATGTTGAGGAGGTAGGTGAATGTATTTGCTGATTTACATACATAATACAAAGGATGTTATGTAGAATGCATGGGTTAAATACTGTCATTCTATGTTGGTGTATGTAAATACATACCTTGGTTCATAGTTGGGTAGGTAACCATGTATTTATGTCTCTTTACAGTCTACAGGGTGTCTTGCGCAGTAAATGTTTCTGTTATTGCGAACCATATTTCAGTGGTACAATTGTACCAGACATTATAATGTATGTAAGGCCTACGAACGACAGAGCACAAGTTTCTCAATTTTATATAAACGACTAAACTTACTTGCAACCACTTTATTTAAGACCAAGAGGTTAATTACATACTAAAATATTTAATGTAAAACGTGATCAAGTTTTATTTTCAAGTCTTTCATCGATCAGAATAAAATCACAATAAATTACATAAATAAAAAAAAATGATCATTTTGTGATATTTGAATTTTTCTACTATATGAAATCAATCACATTAATTTATTTGTTTATATTTATACAAATTTTCAGCGTTCAAGCTTTTATGGTTTGATAACCTCTGCCTGAAATAAAATCTGAGAAAAAATCGAAATTCTGAGTATAATAGTTTTGTAGACGTAATGTTTTCTATATTTTCTGTTTAAGGTGAAACAAGCGTATCAAAATTTATAAGGACATACACACATACACACTAATGGTCGTATTACAAGAGTTATTTGAGAATAATGTAAGGAAAAAGAAGGTCCCGTACTGAGAGAACACTGCTTACGGGATCTCAACTTTTTCTTACATTATTCTTAAATAACTCCCTTAATACGACTTTTAATATTCTACTCCAAATTCTGATTGAATCCATGTTCGAACATATATGCTGCGAAGCCTCTAAGTTGGTGTTTAACATCAAAGTCGAAAAAAAAACAAAAAATATTATAGACCTTGTATTCTTTTATACAAACTTCGCGTATCTTGGCTTGACTGTCGATTCATTAAGAGAAATTAATTCTCTTGGACGAATCGACAGTTGGATACTATACTATGCTCACCCAGTTCGTAAGTACATCGTTACTGTAAAATTGTAGACTGCTAGCCCTAGAACAGGATTTCCTAGTTGGGCCAGCAGTAATCTAATTGTTTGTATCATTGTAAAATATGGTGCGATAAAAGAAATAAAAATAAATGTACAAGATATAATTACAGAGTCAAAACAAGCATTCCAAAGATATAAGACTTGTTTCTGGAGACCACTATTCCATTCGACAGAATATGTGTTAAAAATAACAATTATGAATTAAAATATTACAATTTTTTAAAAAATTGTATACCATAACATTGAATTTTGTTGAAAAATTTGTTTTGTTTAAATAAAAATAAAAGAAAATGCTCTTCTTATCGATTCTTATCCGGTGTAAAGATTAGGACAGAATAACCAATGACATTAAGTAAGGTTGCTTGCTTATGCTTCTTAAATCATTCATATTTATGTGAAAATATCCAAAAATTTTATCAAACACTATTTTATAAGTAAATTTTTCACAAATAAATCATCAAGGTCAATTTACGATATTCACTGACATCAATCTATCGATATCACTTTGATATAGATCTTTGACATTTAATGCATGACCGGTTAATGTATTGTACAATTTATTGGTTGGTTACCGAGGAATTTCAGCAAGAAATCACCGTTGACAAATCAACAAAAAAAACTGTACTCATCTAGAAATAGAACAATATCTGTTTAGGTATAATTAAATACTTTGGAGAGCTATGGTTCATTATGTGTTCAAATGAACGGAGGAAAATTAACTCGATTTTAACGACTTTAACTAAAGGTTAAGTAATGGAAGTTTAACGTCTTATCGCTAGCGAGTATTAAGAAACTAACTGCTCTACCTACATACATAATATTCTATTGCAGGAAAATAATATGTTACTATAAATGATACGTGGATTGTATACCTACATATGTATGCAATATCAAACTGCGGTCCCGTAATGAGAACATTAATAACGAAACTTTTGATTACACAACGCCAAAACAAATCAATTAACTAATTAAATACAATTATGAAACAATCGCAATGAAATATAGTGCCCTATTAATCGTACTTACCTACACTTATTTTGACGTGTTGTTAGTTTATGAATTAAATACAGCATCAGGCAGCAGACCTCTAGCCAGTCCACCGAAAAGATCGAACGACAGCTGGACGTTTGTGTCCCAGGAGTCTGATTCGAGTAGCAACTATACGCATTCCTAATAGAAGGCGGAAGAATAGCATAGAAGAATGGTAAAATCAGAAGGATAAAAGAAAATAATAACATGCGATCTGTAGTTTTGAGGTATGCACATTGAATATAATAAATGCATTATTAGCCCGTTATCGCAACAAAAATCTTATTTCAGAATGCTTTTTGTAAAAGTCAGAGTCTTGACATTTGAAGTGTGATTATTTTAAGGTTTTCAGCCTTCATGTGAACTGCGCATACTCTGTTGGTGATAACTGCACAAAACATTGACCATGTACTATTGCATTGCATTTTAATAACAGAACTTGACTGTCAAACGTTAGAATCAAGCCCTGTAGGTGTCTTGAGTTCCTGGTTCTTCTATAATATTCCTACTTCGTCTCTATTGAGATGTTGAAAAGTTTGTCAAAAAAATATCAATTCACTTCATTTTAACCACCAGTATAAGCTATTAGAAATTACAGATTTTATAGCTTCTTCTTCCATACAATTTTTTTGGTTATTATAATTTGTTTGCCGTGGGTAAAGAGCGCTCGTTTCGCATTCGGTCTATAAAATAGCGCATTTCAACGAAATTGAAAAAAAATTAACTCTCATCATTAGGTATATAGCCTTAATTTTATTTTTAAGATGAATAACGGTGTTGAAATAATATTATTAAAGTGATTCCAAAACTTTGAATTATTTGATTAAATAAAATCGTATCTAATATCTAGTGAGTTTTGATAAAATCCAACTAAGCCTTCAGAAAAACAAAAAAAAATGTAAGGGTGGCACAAGAGAAAACGATAGGGTGGGCCGATTCGACGCTATAAATAAAAACTAATTAAAAAGTTTCTCGAGTGCCTACCTACCCCAAATAGATCATAGATAGTTATAATGAATCCATAGTCAAAAAGTTAAGATTATCTTAGAAGCAGTCTATTGAAGGGTGTCAAGTTAGTGGCCCGGTAAAAGAGGCCTTTCTATAGGAGATACCTACAGTATATACCTTGCATGATTGATTGGAGTTAATGGACCAAGAACATTATTTACAGTCAGTAGGTGGTTTTAAAACAACTTCAGTACTCTTGCAAAGAAAGAAATTAAAGAATATTGTTGATATTTTTGCTTTAAATAAAAAAAAATATTGTTTGAAAACTACTAGGTTTTTAAAATATCATCCTTGTTTTTTTTTTAATTGAGAAAATAAACATCCCCATACAATCCCTTAATTAAGAATTAATGCTATGCTACATGTGAACGAAATCGCTCGTGGCAGGAATGACAGTCGCGTTTTTCGAACTCAATTAAATAGAATGTAAAATTATGTACCTATAATTTTTTATATCATAATTCTACCTGGTTATGTGAATGTTATGTTTTTCACGTATTTAGGAAAATATTAAACAGGTGTCTGACAACGCAGAATCTGCGTCCTTTAGGAGATTTTCAGATATAATCTAACGTTTGCATAACTATCTTGAAAAGTCTAGGATCACTCGTAGACGAGTGGATCGCCGTAAAACAATAAATCTTGAAAAGTGTTTAGTTTGAATTTATTTCTCTGAACATATCGACAAAGTATCAAGCCATGATATGCGAGATTTGCATGATCAGGTCTATATTTTTCATGTTTATTTCAACTTTTAAGTCAAAAATTAGTTTAGTATATAACATTAATATATAATGCAATGCAACTTTTATTTCAAAACTAATGTACTTGTACGAGTATATGTAGAAGTAAATATGTTCCAAACATATTTTGTTGCTATACTCGCTTATTGTTCTATAAATGTATGTATGATAATATTAAAAAAATAATGCAATGATTACTATCGAATCGAATTTGCACCCATTCTGAATGATACTTTTAAAAGTCATGATAGTATGCATGAATAAGAACATATTGGTGTTTGTTTTAAATATTTAGAAAATGTAATCATGTGAGCGTAGGTATAAAAGCAATACCTAAAAGTAACTCATGATAGTATTTGGAATAAGAAACTTATTGTAAGACGGTATAAAGAAAAATATGATACAATGTTTTGTACGAAACGAAGTCACGTACCTCGTTTCTTTATCAAACTCGAATTTTTATTATCACTGCGAAATTTGTAGGTTTGCTGGATGTCGCCGTGTCTCGACCTTAGTAAAGAAATACTGCGACACGTTATCTATCTTGGAAATGAGTTCCGTTGCATTCTGCATATATTAGGATTTCTACTGCATTGCATATGGCGACATCACGGAAATATGTTGCATCTACAAACATTGCAAGGAAATGTTGTTCCTTGGCCTCCGGAAACAACTGCCCGCTAAAAATTACTTTCATGCAAATGTACATCCGCGGTTAGGTATTCAAATGTGCTGTTCAAGTATCAATAAATAATTGTTTTCAAATATCCATGAAAAAAAAAAATATCCATGAATGGACTGGAGAGCGGGATGTCCGACATCTTTTTGAATAAGCACGGGACAGAGAGGCTTACGCTCAGGTGATAGGGGGAACCTGATATGGCAATACAAGAAAAAGAAGAGGTTTCTAAACACTTAAAAAAAATTATGAAAAATGTATGAAGGAATCCATAATAAAAATGGTTAGTTTCCTGACTACTCCAGTTTCCGAAATTCATTACCGGACTCGAACACTAGCTCAACACAATAATATTACAACATAATATTTAAATAATTCTTACATTTTTATTTCTTGAAAAATTTATGACGCCATTTTGATAATTAATGAAACTAGCTCGCGCGAGTTGCTATGCTCCAGTTTATCCACGGAATCAATTTCACTTCCTCTCAGAATAGGGTTGTCTCTTCGTTCAAATACTGAAAGAACGCTCACTATACCAGTACACAATACTGCCTTTTACACCATATCTTTCTCCGTAGGTACAAGCAGCTCGTCTTTGGAATCACATCCCATCGCAACTTCGAGTTTCATTAACACTTCATTTTTCAGTGTTATGTGTAAGGAATCATTTCCTTACACATAACACTTAAATTTGTCTACATATCCTATCCTCGTCCCCCCTCTCCTGTACTCGTTTCTTTATTGTTTTATTTTTATATTATGTAATTATATTTTTAATTGTAATATTTTGCATTCATAAACATGTAAGTACACATCATAAATACACTAATTTTCACCAAATGAATATGGTTGGTTGGAAGATATTGCCATTTGGTAATAAGCCCGCCATTGTGCACATGTGCTCAAAAAGCTTTGAATAAATAAGTAAATAAGTAATACATACCTACAAACCTAACCAACCTATTTTTACCAAAAATTTGGTTTGAATAGGTTGGTTAGGTTAGTATGTAGTTATTGTAAGTAATTGCCACTTAGCTGTGAGTTTCAGAAAGTCTAATCGTGTCAGAAAACTAACAAATTTTAATGGATTCCTCAATACATTTTTCGTTATTTTATTGATTTTTTAATAATTTTTAAAGCGATTCTGCCAGTGGTTTTTAATTTTCCATTTTTTTGGAGTATTTATATAGATTTAGACGAAGTAACATTATCCTTCGTCCATTAATACATTTAATTTATTTGTTTATTTTTTTTATTTTACAAAGGTCACCACACAGTACATGCATACAATTATTTAAAGGGTAAAAATACAATAATAACATGTACCTCTTACGTACTATACCTAATATCAAAATAAGACAATAAAAAAATTTGAATTAGTGTGGGTGGGCGCATGAGATAAGAGTAACAATATGTATGTATGTGAAAGAGATATCTAGAAAGCGTGTGAGTGTGTGGGTGTTTATGTGTGTGTGAGAGAGTGGGTGTGCATGTGTGTGTATACATGATAGACGAACATATATTGACAGATTCATGAGTTGAGAAGAAAAAGAAAATATATTGCTGAGGGTGGTTGGGAAAAATAAAATTAATCAGTACCTAATTGTTATAATGTCACGATGTTAGATATATCTAAGTTTGTTTTTGAATTATGGGTAGAAAAAAAGTGAGATGCTTCTTACTTGAATCTAAACAGTATATATTGCTGGCTTAGTAACAATATGTTAATGGATTTGCGATGTGCATACATTAATATTATCGTTTACATTAATCGATTCCACTCGATATTCATGATTATCACCTGTAATATAATTTAGTAGAATCTCTGATACATAAGTGTGTACGCACAGTGATAATTATGCACGAAGAGATGATTGCATCCCTCCCGCAATCCTCTCCCCGATCCCTTCCAATCCAGCTCTGCTCCGAAATCTATCTCTGGTCATCAATAGGTAGCATTTCCATCAGGTATAAACTGACCGTTCTCGGGTCATTTGTGATGCAGATTGGCATAAAGCTCCGAGAGGAATCCATGGTGGTTCATGTACTATAGGACAACTATTTGTCATGCGAACTTTATTGGAAAATTTTAGATGCTTAATTAGTGAGCTGGTGTTTATTTGGTATAGAAATACAATATTGAATAAAATATACGAAGGTAAAGATTATAGCATTTTAGATTGATCAATATGGTGAATGGTGTATGTATACCTATCCAGTAGCGGAATTGCTTATAGAAGCCGGAAATCTTAGCCTGCCTATGAATATTATGTTAATAAATTCAAGACCTTATATTTTTTGTCTGTTTTATTGAAATCATAATACAAGATTAAAAATTGAACCGTTTGTAGAAACGATGCTTGACAGGGCCACAATGTAAACATTATTTTACCATGTGATTTTAAAATATTTTCATGACCACTCAATTGAACAACGATGCTAAAAAAACATTAAATTTTCGAAATTTCCCAATTTTCTTTCAGGGTTTGCCTAGTTAGAAGGTTCTAGGCACGCCCCTGTACCTATCTACAATTTATTGACAATTCCTAAATATTTTCCAAAACAGACAATATCAATTATAACGTTTATGTATTTTATGAGAAGAGAGGATGAACACGACCCTTTGAAATGAAAAAGACGACACTGATGATGATGATGATTTGGTAGAATTTTATTACGATTTAAATTAATAAAAAAAAGTATTTGACTCCATAATATTTATTCAACATTGTCGATAACAAAGGCATTATTAAAATTATCAATGGGTGTAATAATATCCTCATAAGACAAAATAGCTTTCGTTAACGTCGAATAAAAATATTTATTGGAGTAAAAATAAATTGTTTTATTTATTTAATTTTCAACAAATTATTAAACTGCATTCGTTATATATTTCGATAAAAAAATTATTGTGTTGAGTTAGGTAAATGTGATATTACTATCGAACCGAGTTTACTAGAGGCTTTACGTAACATGCATTGGTTGAAAGAGATTGCTTAGTGGAAAAATACCTCTAAATTTCTCTGGAATAATTTGAGTCCTGATATAACTTCGTCAAACTCGCTTTCCATTTTCAAGAAAAGACTAAAGTAGGAATATCTCTCCGAAAATTCCTGATCCCTCTCCTTTTCCTTCCTTCCCTTTGCTACGTAATATTTACCCCTAAACACCCGATCTCGATTTCCTCTTCTTATACCTTCCCAATCCCTTTTTTGTTGCTATGATGTTTTTCTTTTTATTTATCCTGGTGTTATGCATATTTTATTTGTTCTTTTGTAGCTTTCATTTTTTATTGATGTACATGTTTAATTCTATCACTCTGTAATCTGGGTGGTTGGAAAAAAATGCCTAATGGCAATAAGCCCGCCAGTGTGTATTATAATTGTTTATATTATGTACCTACAAAAAGTTAAATACATAAATATATAAATTATTTATCAAATAAATATATTTCTATGTATGTGCACTATTGACAGGTAGGTGTATAATTATTATTCTAACCGGGATTTTACCGTATGAATCACAATATATCTAATGGATTTTCTTATTCTCCAACATTTTTACGTTTTAATAATAATTATGAT
Organism: Molanna angustata; assembly: GCA_963576475.1. Classification (NCBI taxonomy): domain Eukaryota; kingdom Metazoa; phylum Arthropoda; class Insecta; order Trichoptera; family Molannidae; genus Molanna; species Molanna angustata. Next base: position 24,194,729 of record OY754969.1, on the reverse strand, counting down.
AACAAAACCAATGATAATTAATAATCCGAAACATCGTACATCAAATTGACATGAGCCATTAATCGATCGATTATATATGTAAGTTGTATTATTTTCTTGGTAAAGCAAAGGAAAGGAAAGGAAAAGAAAAGAAATAGGAACGTCTCTATAAATAATAACACCACACAACCGCCATTGTTTCCTTGTTCCTTTCATTCAATGTAGGTATATAATATTATTCAATATAATAACACAGACATTTTGTCCAACTGTTTCGTATTCTTTTTTCACACATCTTCTTCGTTCATAAATTATAGAATAATTAATGAAACCGTTACTACATTCACTGTAACAACGGGTGATTCAGAAATAACACTAACTTATTTACCTATATTGTTTAAATACTAGTTGCATGTAACACATGAGATCCAACTGTCAATGGCGATAGTATGTATAATGTAAAAGAATACGTACGATTTGTACGATACGTTGCGATAGTACCCCCTATTCAGTAACTATCGTTACTAAAATAGGAACGTTCTAAAATTATAGATACTTACGGTCTTATTTCAGCGTTATAAAATATCAACTTGGACAATGAAATTTTCATAATTTAAAATACGTCTAATTCAGGAACTTTTTAAGAACGTTCCGGCCAATATAGGTACGTTCCTATTCCATATATGTAGTCCAGGTTTATATTTTATAACGCTGAAATAAGACCGTAAATATCTATAATTTTAGAACGTTATTTTTAGAATTATGTTCCTATTTTAGTTACAATAGTTTCTGAATAGGGGGTAGTATGTATAAAGAATACGTACCAAAATATAAACAATTACACATTTTGGAGACTTACGATATTAATTGTCTCACAGATCCAGATTTAAAACACAATTAAAAACTGTGTCTCCACCCGGAATCGAACCTGGGACCTTTGGATCAGCAGTCAGATATCCAACCAACTGAGTCAGGAAGGCCGACGATAGAACGTTAAAATTTTTTAAAATGTTAATAATCAGGTATCATTAGGGTTGATAGATCATATAGCGAACCTCCCCAGAGCCTAATCATTTGATATGATTAGTATCTGGATGGGTGAATTGTTCTCAATTGAAAGCTGAATCGGTGCGTTCGTTGCATTTTATTTTAATTTATTAAATAATTAACAGTTTACGCATTGATATGCTAGTTCTTTCGAGAAAGTACCTATATAATGGTAGCAATAATAATTAAGTAATATTATTTGTTGTAGGAACTAAATTGTTATTAATATCATTAATAATCCGGCAAGCGGCTAATGGAGACAGAATTCAATTGCGTAGATCTGTGAGACGATAAATATCAGAAGGCTCCAGAATGTGTTAACTTGAATGTACATAATTCGTTGTATCAGCTGCGTGTTCAATTGATATTAGACAAAGTACCTCTTAGTTACCGAGGATTAAAAGAAATAAAATATAACTAGTTGCATGTAACACATGAGATCCAACTGTCGATAGCGATAGTATGTATAGTTGAAGAATATGTACCAAACTATAAACCCATAGATACAAATTATTGAATATTTTCAGATATTTTGTTTTCTATACAACATATGTAGGTATGTATGTCAAGATAGGATAGTATGGAGGAAGATCCTTTTTCCTACCCAGAATATGCAAATAGCATGATGGTATGTATGTATGTTTGGAGATGAAGTATCAAACTATTAAGTCTTCTTACATATTGTGTATAGGCGACTGCCATACAAAATGTATGAAGCGATGTCGTCACTAAATTTAATTTTTAAAAAAATTGTTAAAAAAAAATTGAGATCTTCTACTACAATGTTAATATTTTTTATAGAAAATTAAATTATCTAGTTGGGGTGTGTCGGCTTTTTTCGATAATTGTAAAAGTTTTGGAAATATAGGCAGTTAAACTCATAAATTTATCATAAAAAAATATTTTTCTTAATAAAAAATGTTTTAGAAACCCTGGAATTTTTTTGAAAAACCTTATTTGAGATTTTGTATTTGTCTATGTTTGTACCAATTTTCAGCGTTCTTGCGTTTATGGTTTCTGAGATATATGGAAAAATAAAATAAAAATTCAAAAGTTGATAACCCCTGACTGAAACAAAAATTCAAAATTCCGAGTATAAAAGTTTTGTAGGCCTGTAACTATTTATATATTCTGAAATTTTAGGTTCTGTAAATTGAGCGGATCAAAAGTTATAAGGGGGGGACGGACACACACACACACACAGACACACAGACACACACACACACACACAGACACACGAAATGTTCTACTCCGAATTCTGAGTAAATCCGTGTATGGATCATATATGCTGCGAAGCCTCTAAGTTGGTGTTTTTTGACTTCAAAGTTGGAAAAGCCGTGAAAAAAGTAGACCTCTCCATACAATTCTCGCGTATTCTGGCTTGAAACATTGTCGATATGTTAAGAGAACAAAGTTCTCCTGAACAAATCGACAGTTGGATAAAAACTTGCCTTTAATTAGTGAAAAATTAAATAATACTTCATGATCACACTGTAGGAACGTCGTTTGTTTGTATTTCTGCATGACATGGGCGTATTCAACCCGTAATAATATATCATAGCTTCAAGTTCTTAGCGAGTCATTAGTAAGGATATGACATATTTTATACTGTCTGGATATAAAAAAAAATACTTATATATTTTCAGGCATATTTGTTTTTTGCTTGCATTCGAATAAGAACAACAACGAGGATTTTTTTAATGTGCCTGAGAATAATTGTTTGTACTAGGGTAAGGTATATAGAATACGAGTTTTGTACTAGGGTAAGGTATATAGAAAACGAGTTTTGTACTAGGGTAAAGTATATAGAAAACGAGTTTTGTACTAGGGTAAGGTATATAGAATACGAGTTTTGTACTAGGGTAAGGTATATAGAAAACGAGTTTTGTACTAGGGTAAGGTATATAGAATACGAGTTTTGTACTAGGGTAAGGTATATAGAAAACGAGTTTTGTACTAGGGTAAGGTATATAGAAAACGAGTTTTGTACTAGGGTAAGGTATATAGAAAACGAGTTTTGTACTAGGGTAAGGTATATAGAAAACGAGTTTTGTACTAGGGTAAGGTATATAGAATACGAGTTTTGTACTAGGGTAAGGTATATAGAATACGAGTTTTGTACTAGGGTAAGGTATATAGAAAACGAGTTTTGTACTAGGGTAAGATATATAGAAAATGAGTTTTGTACTAGGGTAAGGTATATAGAAAACGAGTTTTGTACTAGGGTAAGATATATAGAAAACGAGTTTTGTACTAGGGTAAGGTATATAGAAAACGAGTTTTGTACTAGGGTAAGGTATATAGAAAACGAGTTTTGTACTAGGGTAAGGTATATAGAAAACGAGTTTTGCGGAGAAAAATAAGCGGGTCTGAAAAAATATAATATTTTTTGATTGTATAAAATTGAAATCTTTCTCTGAAAAAAAAATGATGCGACGCCGACGTTTGCACATTAATTTAAATTGCTTTGTCATTATCTGTTTTTTTTAATTGGGAAAAATATGAAAATTCCGTGTAAAGGCCGGTACATTATATCTTGTAGGTACATCATATAAAAAAACAAGACTATAACTTAATAAAAAGCTTCTTTTTAAGTTTAATTTGCCACATTCATCAGAATAATCCATTTTCTTTTATGTAAAAATACTCTATGACGGATAGACTTAGATAGACACAAAAAATCGATAATGTGTTCGTCAAATTATTTGTTATTAATGATAAAAATAAAACAAAAACAATGATAATATTTTATTTTGATAACGTGTTTGGAGGTTCTGAATATTTTTTAATAAAACAAAGTCTTCGAGCAGTTAATGCAAAGAGTTTCAAGAAAAAAAATTATTATGTATGTATTTGCAGATCTGTTATTCTTCAAAGAACGTTTATTAATGAACATAGTGTACATTTAAATTAAATCAATTACGAATATTTTATTGGGTTATACAAAAGCAAACACCCAGTTGATAAAATAATTGAAAATAGCCGATTACATTATATGTACGTTTTGCAGGTAAAAACCAAATCGGACAGCAATCACATTAACAGGCGAGACAGCTGAGTAAGTTTAGGCTTGACAATAGTTTAGTTCGTCTTTGCAGATCTGAAATATCAAGAGAACTAGTTGAGAAAATCCTCAAATGGCCCGAAGGAGGTCAGCGTAGATAATTTCGCAGAAACGAAATCTGAAAAATCAAACATTCGTTTTTAATGTGTCTTTTTATTGATCGTTGGTCAGATATCATATTAGAATATACAAGCTTTGAATTCGGATAAGATAAACACTATAGAGTCTCCTACAGCAATGTTATTGGGAAGTTTAGTCCCAAAAACGAGAATTCTTTCATTAAGTAGGCAGGGGCGTGCCTAGAACCTTCGGACTAGGCAAACCCTGAATGAAAATTGGGAAATGTCGAAAATTTAATGTTTTTTTAGCATCGTTGTTCATAATGAGTGGCCATGAAAATATTTTAAAATCACATGCTAAAATAATATTTACATTTGTGGCCCTGTCAAGCATCGTATCTACAAACGGTTCAATTTTTAATCTTGTAGTATGGTTTCAAAATATGAGGTCTTGAATTTCTTAACATATTCATAGGCAAGCCAGGATTCTCGGCTTCTATAAGCAATTCCGCTACTGTAAAGTAGGTACGTGTTACTGGAATATCAATGACTTATTGACAGGTCGCGAGCATCAAAGCCAGTAAAATTATTTGTGGAGCATTGGATATGTACAACACCAATTTATTATATTCAATAGAATATCAAAATACACAAATTGTGACTTCTTTAATTGATATAATAATTTGAAGATCATAAGCGCGATCCAAAAAATTCTTAAATGTTGAGGGCCTTTACTATTAAACTACTAGTAATTGGCTTTACTATTAATTTGAAATTTACTATTAATTGTCTTGGACATGTTTACCGGATGGATAAACACCGTATTCCTAAAAAGGTAGATGTTAGACACCTGTCCCAAAGGGAGAAGAAGTAGAGGCAGACCTAGATTGAGATGGCTGAACGACGTGCTTTGCGATATTAGAAAAAAAAAACAAATAAATTGGAGAAGACTGGCGGTCGATAGAGAAGGATGGATACGTTTTCTGGAGGAGGCCAGGGTCCGTAGCGGACTGTAGCGTCAGTGATGATGATGATGAGGGCCTCTACACTCTACAGCTCTGTGACTTTTCAAAAGTTTGTTTCGAAATTCGCGATCAGTAAATGTTGAGGGTTTCCCGGTTATGTGTTGGAGATTCCCATGGCAATAGTACTACTATACCTACTGCTGCTAGTTGTGTTTCCTCCTGATGCCGGACATTCTGGACTGTCCCCCGAATGCTAAACAGTTGGGGATCTTGCGAAATGTCCCATAATCGTGGACACGTCGCACCTTATTTATTCAATCGCCGTTTTACTTGGCGGGATTTCAATAGTTGAACCAGGAGGTTGGTCTATTCGGGATAGAATTTATCAATTGACGGTCCAACGAATCCAAATCTATTCATATTGATAGCTTATAAAATAGATACTTATGTAACTAACTTATGTGCATTCGGTTATAATAACTATATAAATAATGTCTGTAATTTATACCTACCGATGTTATAGTAAAAATATTTGAATAACTATTTTCTGTACTAGATTATGGTTGGGCCCTTCTGTGACTTAATATTCCTGTATTTTTAATTCCATGTTTAGAATTTTATATGTAGGTATAAAACAAAACATTTAATTTATATTATAAAACTGAATATTCAAATCGAAAAGGATGCATTAAATAAATGTTTCCATACGAGATGAATAAAATTAACGCGATAAATTTTATTGAACTTCATCTTCAAGACTAGTCTTGAAGATGCCCTAACAAGGCGAAATAGCTATCAACCAATTTAAAAAAAAATATACGTAGAATCGAAAACATCCTTTTTTTTATTTTTTATAAACAAACTTTTTTTCAACATCTCAATAGAGACGAAGTAGGGATATTGTAGAAGAACCAAGAACTCGAGGCACCTACAGGACTTACGACCTGTCATCCGCTGGTTTAGAATATTCGACTTAAACATACTGTTTTATTTTTTAATTTAATTTAAAATGTTATATAAAATATCCACAATAAATTATTTGAACAAACAGCTCTCGTTTCTTACATGCCATTTCCCTACTTGGTGTAGGCAGATAGAACCGAACGCCAGACTCCTCTCTCTTGACATAAATTTATCGCTTCATTCACGTCCATGCATCGTGTAATACACGCTCTTCTTACTTCTAAATCTCCATCTTTCAAAAGAAAAGTTGATTTATTTTTCAATCTTATATTTGAAAAAATTGTTTCACCTGTTTTGACCACCTACAAACAGCACAGGGGCTATTTGGTTAAATGCTTTTAAAGGCCTATGAGATCAGAAATGACGGGGTGAGTATTGAGGGGCAGGAGGGACACGGCGTTAATGAAGCCAATTACCAGAGTTTAACCCTCTCCGCAATTGCTATCCCCCAGAGTTGATTCTCCTCTGCGTGGTTTAGTCATTTTCAAGTTTATGTTAGTCTATTGCCGTATATGACCGCCATGTTGGTACACATACCTACATAGGTAGATGTGCTCGCTGGTTGGTACTCGATTTATAAACACATAAGTATGTACCTATTCTCCATGTAATTTATGTATTTTCATACATGAAATTAAGATATTTTTCAAATAAAATATTTAAACGGACAGATCGAATACATTCACATCTAACAAAATCCTATTGTGCGATGATATTATGTAGGTAGGTAAAATTACCAGTAGATTGGGACGATCAACTCATTAAGGGGGGGACTGCTGCCAACGTATCTATTTTTCAATTTGATATACCATCGTTATTTCTTATCAAATCGTTTTGAAAAAAATTACTTAGATAGTTTGGATATTAATAACAAAAATATACCTTAACTTTTTGAGATACTGAGGTATATTTATAACACTCAATTTGGTTTCAGAAGAAGTGCGTTTGGAACACGTGAAGCACTAATGGCTGTTAACGTACTTTTGCAAAAATGCCGGGACCAAAGAAAGGAAATATTTGCTTGATTGACTACGAAAAAGCATTTGATAGGATTAAACATGCTTATTTGATACAAATGCTTGCCGATTGTAACATTGATTCCAAAGACCTAAATTTAATCAAGAACCTCTATTGGTTTCAAAAAGCCGAAATAAGACATGGGAGTGAGAAATCAAATGCAATCACCATTCAACGAGGAGTAAGACAGGGTTGTATTCTGTCCCCGTTATTGTTTAATCTCTACTCCGACTATGTCTTTAAAAGAGCCCTCAGTAACACCGAGAAAGGTCTCAAGATAGATGGAGTCCTAATCAACAACATTAGATATGCAGACATGCAGCAGATACTGTACTACTAGCTGACAGTGTTGATGATCTTCAAGACCTCCTTGACCTTGTTGACGAATACGGTAAAAGATTGGGACTAACAATTCATATCAGTAAAACCAAATAGATGACTTTCGGGCGGCTGCATTACACTGGATCAATGATGCATTTGAACGGCCGCAGCGTCGAAAGAGTGGAGAAGTTTAAATACCTCGGCAGCATGCTCACGCAAACCCTTGACCCGGATGTGGAGGTTAAATGCAGAATTGAGGCAGCAAGAGCTGCATTTAATAAAATGAATACACTCCTCTGTAACGACAACATAAACCTGAAACTCCGACAAAGAATGATAAGATGCTATGTGTGGTGTGTTTTATTATATGGATGCGAGACGTGGACCTTGAAAGTCAGTATGATGAACAGACTGGAAGCATTTGAAATGTGGCTCCATCGACGAATGCTCAGAATTCCCTGGACAGATATGGTAACAAATACAGAAGTCCTGAGGCGACCTAGAGCAAATAGAGAGTTGTTGTCTACCATCAAGGTCCGAAAAATCTCGTACCTGGGTCATGTGCTGCGTGGAGATAAATATCGCCTTCTCCAGCTCACCTTGGAGGGCAAGATTGAGAGACGCCGAGGACCCGGCAGAAAACAGATGTTCTGGCTGCGCAATGTGAGAGAATGGACCGGCATCCGGAGTGTGGAGGAGCTGTTCCGAGTAGCCCAGGACAGGGAGACATTCGCCGGAGTGATCGCCGACGTTGGGGGGACCCAACATGGCACTTAAAGAAGAAGAAGAAGGTAAATTTGAATTTCAATATATTTCAGCTTAGGAAAAATTTAACATAATGTAATAACGTAATATTTTGAAAATATTTTAATAAAGATTTCATTCAGAATGTAAATATGATAATGTGTTTTTCGCATTGTTTTTTGTTTCATATTTGGTAGAGCTACGAATTCACAATATGGCATATAAAATATCATATTATCCTCTGTTACCCCTTTACTAACTTTCTCTTTCGTTAGGTAGGGGAACAATCAGCCATAAATAACTTTAATTCGTGGAATAAATCCATCGTAATTATTGTTTATTGAAAATTTAATTTAATTAACTGGCTACAGGAAAAAAATATTTCTAAAGAGGAAATAATTTACTTTGTGAAAGTACTTTCCACCAAATATAAACAATATAATTTGTGTTTGAACTATTTACTGTATTTAATTACACTATTCTAATTTATGAGATGCTCAACTGAACAATCAGGGGTTTTCAAAGTTCATTTTCCGATCCGTAAGTAAGATGAAAATAAATGCCCTAAGGTGGTTCGGCCACATAGAAAGAATGAGTGATGACCGTCTGACAAAAAAAGTATACAAGACTGATAAAAGAGGAACGAAAAGTAGAGGTCGGCCAAGAAAAAGTTGGCACGATCACATAAATGGGATTTTGAAAGATGGTAATGTTAGAAGTAAGAATAATAGAAGAGCGTGTATGAGACGATGTATGGACGTGAATGAAGCGAGGAATGTATGTCAAGAGAGAGGAGTCTGGCGTTCGGTTCTCTCTGCCTACCCCAAATAAGGAAATGGCGTGATGGTATGGTATGGTATGGATTTTCCGATTTGAATTTACGTATTTTTTTTATATTTACCATCACGCAATGTTTCTCTTCTCAAATTTAAAAACGAGAAGGTATTAATTAAGGTAGTCTGTTTTTTTTTTATTTCTAGGGTTACCTTTTCTTCACGCTATTATCTGACTTCACCTATCTGTCCGTACTGGAATTTCGCAATCGATTTTCAACTAACTTCTCGACTAGTCAGAGCTCTGTAAAATTCAGAATTTTTGTGGGGCCATGAACAGTAAAAATTATTCTAACTTCATTTTTAAATTTAAAAATTTTGTATTTTATACAGTCTTAGTGTATGATTTATATTGTTTCACAATATATTATGTATGTTCTGTGCTTGAATTTGTTTGCTGTATAAAACAACTGCGTTTGGCATTATGTGTTTGACATTGACAGTATGAATGTAAACAATCTACGGACTGACATGGAATATTGAAGCGACAACAAACACTTCGGTCAGCCACCACATCCATGATTGGCAAGTTAACTGAAATAAATAGAGTCAAAATTACACCCTTCGGTGATCGTGCTTTTGCTGTGGGTTGACCAGCCTCGTGGAATAAACTACCACCTGAACTGAGGCAAATCGACAACTTAGCACTATTCAGGAAACACCTGAAAACTCACTTCTTCCGCGAGTCTTACAAAAACCTGTAATAGTTATATTCAAAGCGCCCTTGAGGTGAGGTTATCACAAAAACGGCGCTATAAAAATTATCCCAATTTATTATTATTTATTTATTTTATTATTCTTCATTTCAACGTGAAGAGAACTTTGAATTATGTATTTGTTTATTATATTGTACCTACGCATGGTCGTGACAATGTTTATAATATTGTACCTACGCATGGTCGTGACAATGTTTATAATATTGTACCTTCGCATGGTCGTGACAATGTTTATAATATTGTACCTACGCATGGTCGTGACAATGTTTTTAATATTGTACCTATGCATGGTCGTGACAATGTTTATAATATTGTACCTACGCATGGTCGTGACAATGTTTATAATATTGTACCTACGCATGGTCGTGACAATGTTTATAATATTGTACCTACGCATGGTCGTGACAATGTTTATAATATTGTACCTACGCATGGTCGTGACAATGTTTATAATATTGTACCTACGCATGGTCGTGACAATGATTTCTTAACCATATATTTGTTTTTCTATTCCTTATCTATCACACCATGACTTTTTTATCGGTAGTTTTTTCATTCATTTTCTACACTTTTCTATCCATGTGATCTTACCGTCACAATTATTAATTAACTTCAATTCCCCTTGAAATACATGATAAGAACGAGATACATGACAGTGAAATGTTATCATTGACAATTTTTGAATCATGAATGAATAACAGAAGACGTTACATGAATTTAGGAGAAAATGTAGGTCAAAAAAAGGGTCGTGACGTCATAGTTTCAAAATTATGTCAACCTATTATTAAAATGGAGATAATTGATGTAGGTAATTTGAAACATAAATTGAATCGTTTTAAAGATGAACAAGCAGTGGCACAGTCCTTGTATGTGTATGCCGAGCGGGAAGATTTTCAATATTGTAATTCCATACTAGAACTTACTTACCCCCAGCTCGGTTTCCGCAAAACTTGTATATTTTGTTGATGTGTTTATTATTTGGATACGTTAGCGGGAATTTAATATAATTTGATGTATTTTGTGAGTGTAATACACGTTAATATTATAATGTTAATAAACTCGTGTAATAATAATAATATGCACGTTGAATAACTAACATTCTAGCATAAAGCATATATTTACTTATGCATTATGTTTCACAATTCCTATGAATAGATTTATTCATTAGACATGATTCTGAACTTACTTATTCTACTTATACATTTAGTAAATTGATTATTATGTTTATTGTGATGTCGAAATAAAATGTTTAAGCATTTTATCAAAGATCAAGCTTCGATTGGAGATAAGTCGCCCATCCTGATACAATGATCCAAGCACAAGTTTTTAACTTTTTTTAAACTCCTGTCCCAAGCACAAGTTTTTAACTTTTTTGGGACAGTACCTATTGAAAAAAAAAATTGTATTAATTTAAATATTTGTACTATGTGTATGTTCATATTATGTTACTCAATAAAAAAAAAAAATGATACGTAAGGCTTTGAGAAGGTCATTATACTTTTCAAAAATTATAAATTTTTCATGCAGACATTTTTTTCATTTTAATGAACTATTTTACTGTTGTTTTAAATAAAAATACATTCCTATATATTTTTTATATTACTCGGAATACTTAGTATGTGTTGTTGCCTCTTTTTCCAAAAGCATAATTAGATCGGTTGAACTTGATTGACGTTCAATAAAGGTATATTTATATTTTTAGTTATTAAATGTGATTTATATATCACTACACTCAATGAGTTACATAGACTTATGATTGAATAATACTCAAATAGACATTTATTATTATTTTTTAATTATAACACTTATAGGTGGGTATGTTATTTTAAATTGATTATTTTCATTGTGAATTTTCATGTTTTTTTTATTGATTTTCCTTTACCAAACGGTATAGATTTTTCCCGTCTCCTGTATAATATGTACCAACATATGCAGGCATTGCGTAAATTCGTGCGTTTTTTTCCCTTGTATCTGTATTCATTCTGCCTCCATCTCAATTGTCGCATACTTTTTCTTTATTTCCCTGCATTAAATATTCCAGAGTTGTGCTTTTGGCATTTTTGCCGTTCCTTGGGGAATACCACCGTGTTCTGCCTCTACATCCAACCAACTAAAGAATATTTCTGCTTTATTTAAATAACTAAACTTTTCAGACTTACACATTTTTTCACGCTTGTATCCATGTCGTGGTGTGAAATGGATTTTCAAATACACATAAGTAGTAATATAATGGTACAATGTATGTATACCTATAAGTTTATTTAGAAATAATAGTGAAAACGACAAAAGGAAAACGAATGGCTTATTCCTACCTACATCACAATACATTGAATATTTTAGTGAGTGGCATTTTCCAAAAAGAAAAATTATTTTTTGTTTTTTACATGAATTGTCTTATTATCTTCGCCCCTGGCCGCTACTACGGTTCAACCCATCTATCTTCGCGCCGTTATTTCATATTTGACGTAGTAAAATACTCAACACTTTAGATATTTTAAAATAGGTAGGTAATTAGTTTTTAAGTAAAACTAAATTTTAATAATATTTCATGCTCTCCATGTTCATTTTCTTGCTCATTTAAACGTTTTTTTTACAAGTTCAAAATACAACAATGATTTATTAATTTTTTAACAAATTTACAAATTCAGTATTTATAATCGTAGTTTTCTGTTATATTATTTACTTACTAAATTCACTTATTTACCATTTGTTACATTTTGGTACATAAAAACGCATATTAGATAATTTGATGTGTCTACATCGATTCATTTTATGAAAAACACCAGTGGGTTGTGGCCAACAATAAACTATCCACTACATACCTAGTAATGGTACATTTTTCTTCCTTAGAGGTTGACAATCTCTAAACGCATTATTATGAAGTACGTTTCTATTAGATTTCTAAACAAATATTTCTTTCCCAGAAGACAAAATTTTTTACAGTGTACCATGCACATGTTGATATAATATGTATTTATAAATAAAAAAAAGTTTTTGTTTTCGTTCTAATTTGATTTGGCACAAGTCACTCTTCTAAGGGTGGGTTGCCTAATATTAAAAAAATTGATTGATTATTGATGCGTTTCGTGCACTGCACATCGTCAGAATTATACTCTACAAGATTGAAACTAGATGTTATAGAAAAAAATATCAGATATATAAAAATGTTGGTTTTTGAACGGTTGAAAAATAATTTATATAATGCAAATGAACCTTTACTAATTTCTGCCATTGGTTGTAGTCCCCTGTCCATTTGGTCTGTAAAAAAAAGAGACGACAGCAGGCAAATTCGGGAGGCAAATAATATTAAAGTGTATTTATTGGCTTATTGTTCTCTTTTAAGTGTGATTAAAACCAATCAACCTGTAGAAAATATCAGGTGATGGGTATTGTTGTTGTTGGATAGTGTACTGTATAGTAAACGATCTCACCGATTATTCCTTTAATTCTGGTTCAAATTTGTTCTTTATTTTCTGTGCACTGGTCGAAACATCCACACGTGGTGATCTTAAAAATTCCACTAAACTTTTTTCACTTGTCACTTATTGTTACCCAAAATTATTGCAACTCACTTTCCAAGTGACAATTCTCAAACACATCGGCAAAGGTACATTGGCAAGGAAGGGATACAAGGAAATATACACAACCTGTTTCACAGATATTCGGTACTTATAATCTGTATATAATCATGTACGGGAACATAATATATACCTATTGGACAATCAGGCCGTGCCTTCAAACAGGTGCAAACAGATAAAAAACACACGCTCAAAAATTGTAAAATCATGACTCCACTATTCCATAGTAGTGGAGAGTTAAACTTATAATATTGAAAAAAATATGTCACGATTTTGTCAAATATGTTAGGAATCGAATTATTTTAATTTTAAAACAATCGAGTCCTTAAAATGTCATTTTAACCCTTAAGTGTTCAGCTAGTTTAGTGATTCTCAAACTATGTCTTGCGATTTCTGGTTGTTTTGAATAAATTGTGTTAGGGCAATCATGCGATATATTTTTTAACATTATGAACAAAAGACAATTAAAAAACATCAGCATAACAATATTTTGCCCCTTTTCAAAATTCTAAATATTTTTGGGTTTCAACACTCAACACTTAATTATGTCTATAATTAAAACTAAACCATTTTTTGATTCTACGTGAATTATGTCATGTGCGATAAGCCTATTTAGCCTTGTTAGGGTGCCTTAAAAAGGCTAAATAGGCCTATCGCACATAATAAAATTCAGGTTGAATCAAAAAGTGGTTTACTTTTAATTATAGATATACTTTATAATGGAATTATACAAAATGAAAACTTCGTCGATCATCAACACTTAATCTTCAGAAAGATTATTTATACTTCGACGTTTCACCAGATATTTTCCATGATTAAATTGATGCACTAATAATGCATTTAATATCGTACATTACAAGAAATGAATTTGAAGAGATGTTTTCTACGTTGCTTTTCTAGGTATATTGGATTGCTCGGATCTGTTTGGCGTACGATGTCATCTATTTTTATCACCTACTTTATTTCAAAAATCGTAAAAGTAAAAAAAAATATTATTTTGTTTTATTACAGTAAAAATTCGGGTTTGGGAAACAGTTTAGTTATACTGTACCGCACCTACAAGTACAAGGTTAGACACACATATACTTACAGACCCAGTGGGTAACGTTGTTTGCACGGGGTTAACAGACATCATGTTGTAAAAGTGGTTTTGGGTTCATGGTTTATCTCAGCTAGTCTAGTGGGGGGTCAAGCTGTATAGAACACTTCAGTGTGTCTATGCTGGATTCATAAGGGTTCGACGAAGACACGTTTTTTCACTGCTAAATAACTCGTATGAGAAAAAATATTCCCCATAATGGCGACATGCTATCGTTTTGTATGTTGTCAGTTCAACCAGATGATGTCTGGAGTTGGTTTAACGAGGCTATAAGAGATCACATCGCCAAAAAAGTTAAGTTTTTTTTTGTCTTTTCATATATTGTAAATATGGCAACCAGATCGCTTATTTATTTTGATTGTTTATAAGGGTGAGAAAATAATGTTTCGTACATAAAATCACGTCGTTTTAGTACCCAACTCTTTTAGGTGAGCAGAGGAGACTTAAATACCACACTATTTATATTTGTTATACAATTTTTGCTTCACTATTTTAAGAGTTATATTTTCCCATATTTTAAAATTCCCTTAAGTTGATTTTAAGTTTTTTTATGCATATAAAGTAATTTCTTACAACGAGCCATAGCAAATAAAAATATTGAATAGGATTTTTCCAATGAAGACTTAAATAAATGGGTCGAAGACTCAGATGGGTCGATGGCAGAGCGGGTAGCGCGCTGGGCTAGCAATCCAGTGGTCGTGAGTTCGAATCCTGCCTCGACCGATTTCGTTCACCTATAGCACAAGCATTTATGCTTATTTTAGGGAACGTTGGAAAATGTATAGGTATGTACTTGTTTAACAAGGACATATTCACTTAAAAAAAATCTCTACTAAAAATACTATTATTTAAAGTTTTATTATCGTATAGTCGTTTTATATAGAATAGTATTTGTATAGTCGTACCAAATAATTTGTATTGATTTATATCCATCAATTAAAATATCACTGATGTACCATGCAGAAGGTACAAGAGGAATGTCGCAGTCACCTACCCCACTCCATAGGGAACGTTATAGAACTAAGTGTTCTGTTCATCCCCGGAGCGGCTGCTCGTCGGACGAAACAAGAACTACCACCATGCATATTTCATACCACTGCCACTAAGAGTTCAACCACACTCGTGAAGGCCCGTGAATCATAGCAGGGGTTACCCTCCCAGCAGCTCCACGAACAACAGACTGCCACAGGGAGTCTTCGCCACGCCCGTAGTACTTTCAGTTCTTCGATTTCCACACCAGGCGCAGCGTCAGCTGCACCTGTCTCGTCATCAACTCGGGTACCGCCGAGTGGGTCGTGCCGACCAATCATCACGGGGGGCTCCTCCACTCCTTAGTACTCATGTTGGCGAATTTCAGGTACACCACCGGACAGTACTTTCAGTGCTTCGATTTCCATCGCCCGATGATGCAGACTTACTCATCGCCACGTTTGATGAGTCACCGCCGAGTGAGGCATTAAGGCGTCTGCTCTTCTATAGGTAAGAATTGAAGAGGGCACTGACCTGTTGCCCAGAATCCTAGGGTGGGGCTGCAGCCACCCTCAACTTTACTGGCTAGGCCCCTATGGCCGCATCCTAGCCCCATAAGGTACATTAAATGCATAATTAATAATGCAGAAGGTACATTAAATGCATAATTAATAATGTATATCTTTCATAGGAGGTTAATAGTATTTATAATGACTAATTTTCTTATAACTTTGCATAGCCGACCTCCGTGGCACAGTTGGTAAGCCGTTCTGTGCGGGCGTCCTGGGTTCGATTTCCAGCAGAGAAATTTATCTCTGGGCTGGAAACACTGGTTAGTTGGAAGACAACACAATTTCGCCAACCAACCTGAATGTTATTTTAATATTTTTGCCTAATAATTAAAATTATTTATTTTTAGTCAGTCCATATCAGTAAAATATGAGGTTTGGTGATTTTTTCAAAATATGAGAAACCTGAAAAAATAATTTGGTGAAGAATACCTATCTTTAAAAAGATAGAATTGTTTAACTTATGATGCTTAAAAAAAACGAGTGGGTTGTGGCCAACGCTATACTCCTCACATCCAAGTCACTCCTCAAAGTATTAAAATTTTGTGTGGAAAATTTTCAGCATATTCATGAAATGAGTTTTATAAAATTATTTTTATTTAAATATTTTATTATAAAAACATGATAATTTCTCAGTGCCATTTTATGTAAGAGATGTGCCTTTTAAGCAATTTTAATATAATAATATCAAATTTTTTTAACAGTTTCCTGAGCTTGGGGTCACTTTGAAATATTTCACAATTAAAAAAAATGAGTAACACTGATCAGATATTCTTCATAATCTAATGGAATCTAAGCGAGTACTAGGTGTACAAATTTTCAAAATTTGTTAAGGGTCTAATGATCAATAAAGTCGAATAAATACGCCGTGAATAGTACATATCACATAGTAGGTACATAGCACACACACAGATAAATTGTTGTGAAACTTTCAATAAAGTCAAATAAATACGCCGTGAATAGTACATATCACATAGTAGGTACATAGCACACACACAGATAAATTGTTGTGAAA
This sequence comes from Molanna angustata, assembly GCA_963576475.1. Classification (NCBI taxonomy): domain Eukaryota; kingdom Metazoa; phylum Arthropoda; class Insecta; order Trichoptera; family Molannidae; genus Molanna; species Molanna angustata. The sequence continues at coordinate 24,177,791 of OY754969.1, read as the reverse complement.
CTTTCAATAAAGTCAAATAAATACGCCGTGAATAGTACATATCACATAGTAGGTACATAGCACACACACAGATAAATTGTTGTGAAACTTTCAATAAAGTCAAATAAATACGCCGTGAATAGTACATATCACATAGTAGGTACATAGCACACACACAGATAAATTGTTGTGAAACTTTCAATAAAGTCAAATAAATACGCCGTGAATAGTACATATCACATAGTAGGTACATAGCACACACACAGATAAATTGTTGTGAAACTTTCAATAAAGTCAAATAAATACGCCGTGAATAGTACATATCACATAGTAGGTACATAGCACACACACAGATAAATTGTTGTGAAACTTTCAATAAAGTCAAATAAATACGCCGTGAATAGTACATATCACATAGTAGGAACATAGCACACACACAGATAAATTGTTGTGAAACTTTCAATAAAGTCAAATAAATACGCCGTGAATAGTACATATCACATAGAAGGTACATAGCACACACACAGATAAATTGTTGTGAAACTTTCAATAAAGTCAAATAAATACGCCGTGAATAGTACATATCACATAGTAGGTACATAGCACACACACAGATAAATTGTTGTGAAACTTTCAATAAAGTCAAATAAATACGCCGTGAATAGTACATATCACATAGTAGGAACATAGCACACACACAGATAAATTGTTGTGAAACTTTCAATAAAGTCAAATAAATACGCCGTGAATAGTACATATCACATAGTAGGTACATAGCACACACACAGATAAATTGTTGTGAAACTTTCAATAAAGTCAAATAAATACGCCGTGAATAGTACATATCACATAGTAGGTACATAGCACACACACAGATAAATTGTTGTGAAACTTTCAATAAAGTCAAATAAATACGCCGTGAATAGTACATATCACATTGTAGGTACATAGCACACACACAGATAAATTGTTGTGAAACTTTCAATAAAGTCAAATAAATACGCCGTGAATAGTACATATCACATAGTAGGTACATAGCACACACACAGATAAATTGTTGTGAAACTTTCAATAAAGTCAAATAAATACGCCGTGAATAGTACATATCACATAGTAGGTACATAGCACACACACAGATAAATTGTTGTGAAACTTTCAATAAAGTCAAATAAATACGCCGTGAATAGTACATATCACATAGTAGGTACATAGCACACACACAGATAAATTGTTGTGAAACTTTCAATAAAGTCAAATAAATACGCCGTGAATAGTACATATCACATAGTAGGTACATAGCACACACACAGATAAATTGTTGTGAAACTTTCAATAAAGTCAAATAAATACGCCGTGAATAGTACATATCACATAGTAGGTACATAGCACACACACAGATAAATTGTTGTGAAACTTTCAATAAAGTCAAATAAATACGCCGTGAATAGTACATATCACATAGTAGGAACATAGCACACACACAGATAAATTGTTGTGAAACTTTCAATAAAGTCAAATAAATACGCCGTGAATAGTACATATCACATAGTAGGTACATAGCACACACACAGATAAATTGTTGTGAAACTTTCAATAAAGTCAAATAAATACGCCGTGAATAGTACATATCACATAGTAGGTACATAGCACACACACAGATAAATTGTTGTGAAACTTTCAATAAAGTCAAATAAATACGCCGTGAATAGTATATATCACATTGTAGGTACATAGCACACACACAGATAAATTGTTGTGAAACTTTCAATAAAGTCAAATAAATACGCCGTGAATAGTACATATCACATAGTAGGTACATAGCACACACACAGATAAATTGTTGTGAAACTTTCAAAATAAAATCTCAGCACGATACTAGGTGATAATCGCAATAAAAAATAGCCTTAAAAATTGCAAATTCATAACTCCTCACTATCCCCTTGGATAAGTGAGGAGTAAAAATTATTTGTGAATTTTACGCTATTACTTTTTACTACTTTTGTGATTTGGTTTAATGCTTTATCGTTGCGTCTCTCGGTCGATCCTTGAAAGCGAAAGAAATACAAAAAGCGCGGAAAAATAAGAGAAAGCGAAGGCGTGTCCAGGATAGTGTGAGAGTGTTGGAAAAAGTGTAAGACAAAGGGGGTTGCAAGTGGTGCTCTAGCATAGTTGGGGCATTGAAGGGTGGGACTCGGGGAAGAAAAAGAAGAAGGAGGGAAGAGAGGGGTGTGAAAGAGTGGTTTATTGCAGTGTTGATGGTTTGTTTGTGCAAACACAAACTCTTGTAGGAAGAAAATAAGTATAGGTAGACGAAAAAGAGAAGAAAAAAACCTTATCCATGTATGTAGGCAAGATCCGCGTTCATATTTTTCTTTCATGTTTGAAGTATCATTTTGACAAACTACATATTTATAGGTACCCACAAAGATGATGCATAAGTAAACCATTCAATAAGGAAATCTTCTGGGGTCTACTGATGACACGTTCTTAATAAGTTCTACTTATCTTGTCTTAATCTTAAAAATGTATTAATCAGTATACTGACACTGAAAAAAATATTATGACAACCGAACTGGCTATTTGCGTTTAAGCCAAACCTTTGATATCAGTAATAAAGTTTTATCTATTTATGACTGAACTGTTTGGCTGTGTGCACAAAACATTTAGTTGCACAAAACCAAATGTTTTGCAGTCACTATAGTTCGGTTAATTTTAATATGAAATTTGTTACTATTAACAAAAAAAATTCACTGTATACTCAATCATAATCAAATATTAATCATTCTCTACATTTAATCATAAAAACTACTTAATATCAAAGGTTTATGAAATTGCCTTTAATTTTTGTGTAAATTAATATTATTATTAGGATGGGTGGTGGCAGAGCGGTGAGCAAGTTGGATTAGTAATCCAGTGGTCGCGAGTTCGAATCCTTCCACGACCGATTTCGTTCACCTATATCAAAAGCATACGCTTAATTTAGGGAATATATATATGAGGATGTTTATGTAGGTACCTACTTGTTTCAAGGACATATTCATTCTTTTTTTAAAAAAAAGGAAAAAAATTACTCCATCATTGCTTAGGTCTGAAGCTGATCCCAGCTGATTTTAATCAACATGTACTGTGTCAAATATTAATTCAACTTGCACCCAACAACCATTTAGCTTATTCTGTAGAATCATTATGTTTATTGCCTCGTATATATATTTTTTGTTTTAATAGTTTAAGTGCTATACGTATTTTCTTTGATTTCTTTTACTCTCATTTATTTGCTGTTGTACATACACAATGTTGTAATACTTTGTAATCTGGTTGGTTGGAAGAAATTGCCTAAGGGCAATAAGCCCGCCAGTGTACAATTGTATTTGTTTATATTATGTACAAGTAGATGTATAAATAAATATATTAAAAAAAAACAATTCTTCAAACTGTGTCTTCACGGGGAATCAAACCTGGGACCATTGGCTCAGAAGTCCGATACCATACTGAGTGACGAATGCTGATTTGATTTTGTTTGATTGATTCATTCGTCGGAAATCATCAGCGGGTAGATTTTTTTTGATAGACCATAACAAGTAAGTGCTATAGAATATCCAATATTTTTAAGGGTTGCAAATATACGGAACCTTTATAAAAAAAACAACTTTTCAATAGATGGCGTTATAAAAAGGATTCTTCGTTACTTCATAGATGGCAATAGAAAAATTGTCCCATTTTCAAATTATCTATTACTCATTATTAAAAATATAAAGAACTTTCAAAATTGCAGTGATAAGGGAACTCAATAAGAAGGCATAATTGGTAATCTTTGCGCAAGCGCATAAAGTGATCACGTAAACCAGCCGATGACAGGTCGTAAGCCCTGTAGGTACCTTGAGTTCCTGGTTCTTCTATAATATTATAGCTTCGTCTTTATTGAGATGCTAAAAATTGGTAAAAAAATGCTATTGAATAATTGATGATTAAGCTAAAACCTTTGTGTTTTTCTATGTGTGTTATTATCAAGGGGTAAAAATGTAATCAAATTCCCTCTTTTATGAGTTTAGTCACAAGTTACAGTACCGACAACAATAAGTATAAAATAAGTACTTTTTTATCTAATGGCAATTTTTTTTTAGTGGCAATATTGAAGTAAGCAAATTACCCTGAAGTTAGAGATAGGCTCAATTCAGACAAATATTATTTTAAAATTGAATATTTTTCAATTTACGAATATGATAAATGAACAAGCATAAATCTTTTTCAATTTACAATTATGATAAATGAACAACAATTTACAATTATGATAAAGCATAATATTATAATAAATGTCATTTTCTACAATACTTACTTACTTACTTATCGAGTCCGGAACTCAGATTTTGCCACTCCAATGTGTGGCGGCGGAAATCGCCCTGTCGGTAAGTTTAATCAGGTGGTCCATGTGGCAACCCTCGTTCAATTCTGGGCAGGACAGCAGATGGTCGTCATCCTGCACTGCCCCACAATCACAGAAGGTATCATCCTCCGTCGAGAAGCCCCACCTGTGCAGGTTGCTCTTGCAGCCACTCACACCCACCCTCAGCCTGTTCAGTGTCTTCCATATTGGGAATGGCAGGCAGTGCGCCATATTCGCCTTCTCGCTTGTGTCCATCCATGCAGAGATTGGGTCGTCCATCCACAACTCCTCTCAGCGTTGCTTCTGGGAGGTCTGCAGGTCGGCTGTGGACTTTAGGAAGCTATTCCTTGACTTGAGGCGAGGGTTTGGTGCTTTATGTTCATAGAGTGGGTGTCTTGGGTCGTGTATCTGCTTATGCCTCTCCGCATCTGCTGCCACTCTTCTTCTGATGTTAGGGGGTGCTATGCCTATTATGGGATACAATTTGTTTTTGGCTGTGGGTCTAAGACATCCTGATATAATTCGTGCCATTTCATTAACTGCAACATCCACTTGGTTGGCATGAGCTGATCCAAACCATACAGGGCAAGCATATTCAAGCATCGGCGGCAGAGAGGCACAGTCCCTGTGCCTCTCTGCCGCCGATGATAAGACAATTATTATTACATACTAAATTATAATTGATATTTTTTTTTCTGAAATTAATTAGATGTCATTGTCGTGTTTACAACTTGATAGTTTATTAATTTAAATGTTTTTTTTAAATACAAAAATTATTAGTATCATATCTTCATGATTTATATGATTAATTATTTTTGATTAATTCCTCATGGCGGAAATCAGATGTTATGGTGGTCTTAGCAACTCTAAATGATTTACAGAAAAGGGGATATATATATATATATATATATATATTAAAAAATGCATATTTTTTAGATACCTAACTTTATTAAAAAAATCCATCAGTTCTATTAGTATTGCCAGAAAGAACTGATAAAGAAAACTGGCTGATAAAGAAGAGCCCTAAGAATATTTTTCAAATTAGTGACTTGTTTACATTTTCTCCATAGTTTATTTTGTAATGCCTTGATTTTCTTTTTTCGATTTTTATCAAGTATGTGTGAACGAAACAGCTCTCTCTTTAAACGTATATTTCTTGGAGTGTCCTGCATAGAAATAGCATTTTCAGGCAATGTTGGATTTGATGATGAACAACTAGGCACCGAAGGTTCAAGAAGGATGGGTGAAGTTATCTGAAAAAAAAAAGATTCAATGTAAATAAAGAATGTCCGCAAGTGTGTTAGTTATAAAATTTACTAACGTTTATCAAAATAATGATTCAATAAGTATATAGGTTAGGATATTTAAAAACTTGTAGGTATATAAAATTTACAAAAAAGACCGAAACAGAACAAATAAGTAATATTTAATCAACACATAATATGATAAGTGCTAAGTCGGAAAAAAACAATCAACTTACTTCAGGACAAACAGTATCTAATTGAGAGAAAATTGAAGGGACAGCATTATTCTTAATTTTTCTTTTATAACCACTTCGGTCAATTTCATCATCTCTGAAATGCTTTGAACAAATGACTGTACTTGAAGATGGTTGCCAATTTGGAGGACGATTGACAGCGGCAATCCACAAAGCTCTAAGAGCTAGATTTTTTGGAAATATGTAAAAAATACACTTGTTGTTCACGTCCATTTACATAAATAAATTAAACACATTATAAATATAAAATAAAAACATTCACAATATTGTGTAATACTTAAAGATGTCAGATAAAATAAAATTAATAAATAAAGTACGTATAAGATTATTTTAATCACATGAAATCCCGTTTCACAAGAAATATAAAATAATAACGCCAGTAACTTGTAGGTATTCATTTTGTCAGTGCCAACATAATATATTCTAAATTGTCTATTTTTCATAAATTAATTGTACTATGTTGCACTATTGTATTGTTGTTATTTTTGTATGTTAATGTGGATTTAAATAAATAAACAAATAAAATTTTGAATTTGCAGAAAAATTATTAGAAAATAAATATTGAAAATAAATTCATGTCCAATGCCCAACTCTACGGTCGAATGAAATATGGCGACCAATATGGCAGCGGAAATATGTGATGTGATTAATATGCTCAATTATCTTAAATCATTAATAAAATATTTGGTGACAATATAAAAACATTACAAATATGTGACAAAATGATTGAAAAAGCATTAACAGTGAATACAAATTGTTTTTTCTCAAATTGTGCCCGAAACATATTACAATATAATGGCGGATTACGGTCTTATCCACAATTTACAAAACCAATGAAATAAAAAAAAAGTAAAATTTTAAGAAACTATTACAAATAATTATATCGTTCTCTACGATTTTTGGAAGCAATAATATTTTTAGGTTAAAAAACGAGATGTTTACGAAATAGCGCAAACTTCATTCTTATGTTGCAAACAATAAGAGTGAAGTTTGCGCTAGTTTGCTCGGACAACATATTTTGTTGTCAATACTGTAACTTGTGACTAAACTCCAAACTGAGGGATTTTGGTTGCATTTTGAATGTACTGAAGGCGCCTCCATCCTATTTATTCCTCCAAGGTTATTATGGAGAATCAACGAGTTTTCCTGTTACCAAATTACATTGATTATGTTTTTTTTAATTTTAGTGATTGAAGCAGCAATCATACTGTATAATCTTTCTCTTACAAAAAGGTGTTTTTTTTAATATGTGTTTTTCATTCTTTTTAGTTGAAATTTTCATTTGTATCAATAATAGGCTATATTTAGCAACAAGTTCGCCAGATTTGCTTTATACGATTAAAATTATTGAAAAATATATATTGATAATTAACTGCTAAAAAGGTATGAATTTACATCGTCAGTCTTTTATTATGATCAGACACATATATAAAAAGTCACCGACAAACGAATGATTTTAAATATAGGAAGAAAAAAATGTACCTACCTATGTTAAAAAAATCATAAAGTATTTAAAATGCAATGTTGATTTTTGTACTTTCCAACTAACAGGGAAAAGACGATTATTACATTATCAAAGCACGTTCGTTTCACAATGTATACGAGTAGAAAATGTGGAGTGAACGTAACTTTTAGGTTAGGACTGGGAAAAGCTCGGGGCTAAGCGTGGTTCTCTTTTATCAACTGGCCGCTGTTGAACCAACGCTGGAGTCGCGTCAATTAGATTAGCTGGTCCATTGTTCTCTTTGGTGACTCGTTGGCCTGCATTATCTGATTGTTTTATTATGTTTTGCTCATATGTAGGCTTTTATTTGGTTCTGCCCTGAAATGTTCAAATATAATATATGTAAGTGCTACGGTTTCAGAATTCAGGTTCCACAATGTCCGTGTGTAGATAAATGGAAATATTCATAGTTTTTAATCCGTTTAAAAAATGTTTGTTCTGTACCTTGTCGTGTCTTTTTGTATTTACCTATACGTGTATTAAATGAAACGCTGATAGTAAAAGTTTTATTGTACAGTAAATTAAAGTTATTCAAATATAATGCGTGTTGCATATTTGAAACACACATGTCTTGGCTTTTCTGTAGGCTTTTTTCTTAATCTCAACTATGAAAAATGAATACAACAATCATAGAACTATAAGGTTAACAATCTTTATTGATATAGAAAGTAAGACATTGTAGATATATGAAGAAATTAATAACTAAATAATGACAAATAAACTTCGGTAAATGAAATAGATTGACGGCTTCAAAGTGATTTTATAATACATGATATTATTGTTTAAATTATGCCATAATACATGTTTCCATTGTTTTTCACTTGGTGTTTAAAATCAACAAAATTATATTGAAAATAAATAAATCATAATATTAAAACAGTTCGTTATATTATGTAATGAAAATCATTGCCGGCTTTTCTATATAAAAAGACTAAACGACATATAAGAATATTTTTGAACTATTCAATTGTTTTTGTTTTTGGCATTTTTTATTGTACTTATATTTAAAACACGTAAATACGATAAATATATATTTTATTTTACCATGTCTAGCATCAAAGGTTAATAAATAAAATTCCTATGACAAAAGCATGATATTATATAAGATTCAAAAGAAAGTGTATACTCGTACATCAAAGTCATAAGGAAATTATGTTTGTTATTGGTATTTCAGTATGAAACAATAAAATAAATAAAACATTCGATATCTTTGATTAAAAATGTTGTTTGTATTATTTACCGATGTTCTTCATTTCCAAAGAGAAAACAACATGTGATTGATACACATTAAACATTCTTTTCAGACAGAAAGTGGAGAGTTTTCATTTTGAAGACATTCAAGACTTAAATGATCTCCGTCTTGTTTACCTCGCCTTATCAAAGTCTTCCTTAAAAGGCAATATATTTGGGCGATGTAAAGAGATTGAAGAAAGGATGAGAAGGAAGGTAGATAGATGGAGGGAGATGAAGCTTGCTTTAATTCCTTACCAATAAAATGCTGACATTCCAATCGTGAAACGATTCGACATTCTCTAGCAAACTGCAATGTCGATATTATTGTTTGGGTTCCTTTAATATGTACGTACATTATGTGTACATTGTGAGTACCAACATACACACCAACTTTTTGATTCGTTTTTGAGCAATTGAATGTACGAGTATTCAAAATTGAAAAAATAAACTACTTGATTTTACTTCTTTTTCTGTTTTTTCTGATGTAATTAACACATCATACATACTTCATACCATCATCATAAGCTCGACAGCCCTGGGTGGGCATTGGCTGAATCCAGGAGTCTCCTCCATTCCCGTCTATCCGTTGCCTTCGTTCTCCAGTTTCTAATATCTATTGTGGAAGCATCGACATCGACACTGTCCATCCATCGAGTCCTTGGTCTTCCTGGTCTCCTTCGACCTTATGGCAGAGAGTGTGAGGCGTTTTGTGGGGTTGTCGTCGTCCATTCGGATCATGTGACCAGCCCATCTTAAGCGCCCTATCTTGGTGGAACTGATCACATCGGGCTCTTCATAGATCTCTTCATACATAATATACTACATAATATAATTAATCATAGTAGGTAAAACAATTTCCGTATTCGAGCGTTTTCTCTAATATTGCTAAAATATTTTGATTTTTTAATTATTAATTTTTTAAATTTTTTTGCCCATCGTTTAATTTGTGAATCAGGTAGATACATAAAATGTAGGAAATTATATGAAGTGTATAATTTTTTCGTTAATTTTATTATGGGATCAGCAGGTTTTTGAAGGAAACACTTTGTAGAATTTTAAGTTTACTTGATTTTATAGACGGAGATACTATAATATGTGACACACCTTTACAATATGTGACACACCTTACGGTCTATTATAATAATCTGATTGTTTGATGTGTTGTTTTACTTTATATACAGAATTAATTAGCTGTAGGGCATCACTTTGCAATAGTGTGCATTCTTAATTACACTCTAAATGGTTTTTAGAAATCTTCCTTTATAGGCTTTCGAAATTAGGCGGATGTCATCAACATACCAGAGATTCTAAATATGTGGGAAGCCAGAGTCTCTAAACATGTGGGATGGGTAGGTACATAACACCCCCCTTGTAAGATTGAAATTATAAAGGTAGGTGTTTTTAGAATTTCAACAAAAAGGTAAGTCAAACAAAAAGTGAGCAATTACATACATTGCAATACATATTAACATTTTGAGAAAAATTTCAAAATATACAAATTTGAATATTATCGCTAAAATTAACCAAAATACAATACATAATAGGTAAGTATTAAAATACAATATAATTTACACATATAAATTTCCAATCAAATAGTTTCCAACACCGTAAAACTATTTAAATAAGTATATCAAAATTATACAATTTTAGATATTAGGTTTGTAAAAATATAGGTAAAATTTATACAAGAATATATATATATATTTTTTTTTTAGGTATAGTTAGATGTTTGGAGTCTAGCACTTCTCCTTAATTGAGTTGTGATCGGGTTTTGATTTTCAGGATAATGGAATCGAAATGCTTGAAATATTATCTTTTAATAGAGTGATTTTTAAATTATTTAAGGCATTGAAAAAATCTTTGTAACTTGGTTTATCCCAAAAGTTATTAGCTATTATTATGTGGTAAATGGTATTTTTTTAAATTTGGATTTAAGTATATCAAAAACTTTACTATATATCAGTTTTAAATCTTTATAGTTTGATATATGTAAGTTCTTTGATTTCATGAGATAAATCTTGGTTCATTTCTTTATCATTGCTGATAAAATGAGCGATATTATCTTTACATGTAAGCAAATAATTATCGATTTCTTTGATGTTTGATGTATCCAACTTTTGGTCGTTGTAGTGAGATTTGATAAAATCTTCGTATGAATTTAATTTAGGGTTAGATGAAAATGATAAAATATTTTGAGTATCTTCTATTTCTATTCTGGATAATGCGTCAGCAATACTATTTAATTTTCCTTCTTTATATATGATTTCGTAATCATATTCTTCAAGCTTTAATCTCCAACGCGTTTTCAGCGGGTCTTTAGAATTAACTAACCAAACAAGTGGTCTATGGTTTGTAATCAATTTGAATTTTCGTCCATATAGATAAGGTCTAAAGTGTTTTGTCGCCCAAATCATGGCTAAAAGTTCTTTGTCAATAGTTGCGTAGTTCTTTTCTGCGTTATTCAATGTTCTTGAAGCGAATGCAATGGGAAGATCTTTTCCGATAGGTCCTTGAGATAAAACGGCACCAATTGCAATATTTGAAGCGTCACAAGTTAAATTGAAAGGTTTTTCGAAATCGGGATATTGCAAAAATGGTTCAGAAATAAGTTTGTTCCTAAGAGTGTCAAATGCGTTTTGTTGTTCTGTTTCCCATTTAAAAATTACGTCTTTCTTCAGAAGTTTAGTTAAAGGTAAGGCTATATTAGAAAAGTTTTGGATGAATTTTCGGTAGTATCCAATTAATCCGAGGCAAGCTTTTATATCACGAGGTGATTTTGGAATGGGGTATTTGACAATTGAATCTATTTTGTTTGGATTGGCTTTGACGCCTTCGTCAGAAATGATATGTCCAAGGAAAGCAACTTCTTTTCTAAGGAATTCACATTTGTCAGGTTGTAAATTTAAGTTATGTTGTCGGAGTTTGTAAAATATTTCGTTCAATTTATGATTATGATCTTCGAGTGATGAAGCGTAAATAACAATGTCGTCTAAGTAAACGAAACATTTTATTCCTTGTAATCCGGCTAGGACAGTATTCATGAGCCTCTGGAAACAGGCTGGACCGTTTTTTAAACCAAAGGGCATCCTTTGAAACTGATAGGGTCCTAAAGGAGTAGTGAAAGCTGTTTTGTCAGTATCCTTAGGATCCATAGAAATCTGGTGAAATCCTGATGCGAGATCAAGAGTTGTGAAGTATTTAGAATTACCGAGTTGGTCTAAAATATCTGCGATGTTTGGCAAAGGATATGCATCTCCAATCGTAATATTATTTAGTTTTCTGTAATCAATTACGATACGCCACTTCTTTTTTCCAGATGCATCGGGTTTTTTCTCTACAATCCACACAGGAGAGGACCATGGTGAATTTGATGGCTTTATAATATTCTGGGACAACATACTTGAAATTTGAGAATTGACTTCTTTTTTGTGAATTTCCGGATAACGATACGTTTTGGTGAAAATAGGGTGAGGGGAAGTCACAGGAATACTATGGTGTATTGAAGGAGTAGACGAGAGCTTGTCACCTTCAATATAAAAAGTGTCATTAAATTTGTGACAGATATTAAGTAAAGAATCGCTTTCTTCTTTATTCAAATGATCCGTTCTAATTTGAGAATTTAACTTTTTATTTCTGGAATAATCAATTCCTTTTTCATTTTGAATCACGAAAAAATCATAAGAGTCGGTAGGTAGTAATTTAAGTTTGAGTTTTTCTATTTCTACAGGTCTTTCGTTCAAATTTATAATTGATGTTATCGCTTTGAAGTCTTTAGAGACTTTAACTAATGATTTACAGAGGTGTACACTTTCGAAAAGATGAACATCAGGTACTAGTCCTTCACTTAGTTTTAATTAATTCAAAACATCGAATTCTATAAATGACTCTGACCGTGGAGGTAAAATCAGAGCATTATTATTTTTTAACTTAAATTTAAGGGGTAAGGCAATATTTTGAAATCTCAATTCGTTTGTTCCAAAATCGATTTGAGCACGTACACTACTGAGAAAGTCATTTCCCATAAGTCCATCGAGTGGAACATTATTTGAATTAGGAGGTATGACATGAAAAGTGTGGAAAAATATCTTATTATTAAAGTTTAAGGGAACCGAGAGAGTACCGACGGTTGTTATTGGATTACACGTGATTTCCAATCCCTTTAGCTTAATAGCTTTAGTTGTATCAATGATACGATTGCCTTTTAAATGTTCTGATTTAAGTAACGAAACATCAGCTCCTGTGTCTAAAAGAAAATTGAATTTATGATTATGATTAACCGATAGGTCACTAGACACGGAGACATACGATGTCGAATATGTCGTATTTACATTGAATACGCTACCTTTATTAAATTTACATCTCGAGGTGCGGTAGAATCTTCCTCGAGAACTCGCGAGTTTAAAGGTTCTGAAAATGTATGGATGACGATGATGATGATGGTTTATTCTTATTTAAATTTTGTTCGTTTTTAAATTTTAATTTTCGGCATTCTTCCATTGAATGTCCCGAGTTTTTACAATATTTGCACATAATATTGTTGTGTTGTACACGATTATTATCATTTTTATTAAACTTATTAGATCTTTGATAATTATTGTCGTTATGATAATTATTATTATTGTGTTGACGAAAGTTTTGACGATTTTGATTATTATTAACGAAAGTATTTTCATCGATTTTTTCATTTGTAGAGTGATTTAGTCGCTTATAACAATTTATATTATTGTGTCCGCTTCTTTTACAATACGAACAGTAATTTGGTTTAGTATTTAAATTTTCGCGGTCTTTTAGAATTTTATTTTCATTTTCGATCTTCTGACAAAATGCTGATGCTTCTAAATATGTTTTTGGTTCTTTGAGTGTTAGGTTAAATCTATATTGGTCAAGTACGCCACCCGTAAATGCCCGAAGACATATCGCGTCTTTCATAATTAGCATACCTGGACGTGAAATATGGTCATTACCGTGTTCATAATTGATCGCATTAACAAATGCATTATCTAACATATCGAGGCGAAGTGTAAATTCCGTAATTGACTCATTACTAAGCTGTTTAAACGTTTGTGATTCAATCATGAGTTCGTCCAATGTTTGGATCGGCGCAAAATAATCTATCAAAATATCTTTAAGAGATTTCCACGTAGGAGTAATTTTTACGGAGATCATAATTTTAGCCCTGCCCGTTAATTGTTTTCGTGCGTAAGCTAGTATATACGGATACTGCTCCGGCGTTGCTAATTCAAATGCGGCATCGACGTTTGTTATGAATTCATTTAGTTTTAAACGTGAACCATCGTATTTATCGATGAATCGATAAAGCGGCTCTATCTTACGATAGTCGGTTATATTAAGGTCGGGAGAGTAAACCTCATCCTTCTGGATACCTTTTATGTCTAAATTTGGATAAATTGGAGTGCTCATAATTATTGTAAAATTTAGTTAAGAATCAATGAAAATCAACCAAAAATATAATCAATCAAATCAATCAATAAAATAAAATCAATAAAAATATAGAACTGTAAAATTAGAAAAAAATATAAAACTATGTAAAAATGGAAAAAATATAAATATAATCAATTCGTATAGCAACAAATAGGTAATACACAGAAAATATAAAAATTAGGTATAGAAAATTAATACACATAAAAATAAATCACAGTAAAAGAAAAAATAATGCACAGATAAACAATGAAAATTTCGTATGAAAATTGTTCATAGTAGATGTAAAATCTGTAGAGGCACCAAACACAGCACAAAAATGTATAAACAAGAATAAATGGTGATTGATGAATTATGAATGTGGACGGTATTTCACTTTCCTAGGAAAGACAATTTGTAAAAAATTGCGAAAAAACGTTGTTTAACGTCTATCACAGTAAACTTACATAGCGTTCTTCATTCTCCAAACAAAATTGTCGACTATTTTGTTGGAAATTGCTTCTTTTCAAACCTTGCTGGTCTCCTTTTTGTTTGTTTGGCTGGAAGATTTCATATTTGGACGTCTCCTTATAATTTCCTCAGCCAGGTAGGTTGTTCTTCCTTCGGTAGAATATGTTGATTCTTTTGTTGATGCTCCAACCCGAAGTTTATCCAACACCGCTGCCACCATTTATTATGGGATCAGCAGGTTTTTGAATGAAACACTTTGTAGAATTTTAAGTTTACTTGATTTTATAGACGGAGATACTATAATATGTGACACACCTTTACAATATGTGACACACCTTACGGTCTATTATAATAATCTGATTGTTTGATGTGTTGTTTTACTTTATATACAGAATTAATTAGCTGTAGGGCATCACTTTGCAATAGTGTGCATTCTTAATTACACTCTAAATGGTTTTTAGAAATCTTCCTTTATAGGCTTTCGAAATTAGGCGGATGTCATCAACATACCAGAGATTCTAAATATGTGGGAAGCCAGAGTCTCTAAACATGTGGGATGGGTAGGTACATAACAATTTTATGTGTAAAAACATATTTTTCACATAAAAATATTATTAAGCAGTCACTGTGTTAAAGAGGTGTACTGTATTTAAATTGGTATTAAATGTGTATTATCTTAAAGAAAAATAAAAACATAAAAATAAAGATTTGAACCAAGCCCACATTTTATATATAATAAAAACTATCGACTCTAAAAATGAACATAGTTTTTTAAAAAAATATTTCATCTCAAGTGTCAGTTAATAATATTGTTTTTTTTATTTATAATGAGCTTTTGTGAATAGTTTTAAATGAAAAACGAGATTGTTTGCTAATTTTTGTATGAAAACGCCAGTTGGAAATATAAAATTCATTTAAATAATCATGTTACCGGCATTCCCAACCAAAGGAAAAATACATAGCTTTTATTTTTACTATGTAAGTACTATAATATTTGTGGCAGACGACATCTAGAAATTTCTTTCGAGCGCGCGCCTGGCGATGGCAAGTATATTTGTTTGTCGCTAGGCCGAGTTCATCGCCCGCGATGTCAAACAAGTAACAATAATCCTCAACTGGGTATGACAGTTCAATGAAATGGTCCAGAAAGTTCGAGAGCATTGAACTTGGTACCCCCGGCGCAGCACTATTTAAGGGAGTGTACATCTGTAAACGTTTTCACTTCATTTCGTCACTTCACGCCGCCGTTACGACCACGCAACCACGCCGCCACTTCGTCGCTCGACCACCGGTCTCTTTACTTCGCGACCACGCCGACACTTCGTCACTCGACCACCGGTCATCTCTCGACCCCGCGAGCACGATGGTACTTCACCATGCTAATACTCGGTCACTTCGACACACCCGCTAACTCGCTCGTTATACCTACTCATCGTGAGAAAATTCCTTTGTAAGTTATTTTATCAATTGTAAATTTACCTATAAGAAAACTGTTAATTGTGATCAATGTACTCATTGTAAGTTTGAACCTATTCTTTCTTCTTCTCTCTAAACCACTGTCCTTGTGTTCTTATTTCAAATCATATCAAATCACTTTGATTTGATATTAAACCGTTAACCACTTGGTTAACTGACCCACTTATTTGGGATATAGCAAACTATCTTTATTGTTAACCCCCCTGGTTACAAACTATCTTTATTAGTAACCCCTCTGGTTGCTAAACACGCTTGATTGGTAACCCCTCTGGTTACTAAACAGCTAAATATCTGTTAGTGGATACTTACTCTTAAGAAAATTTTAGGTTTGATAGATCGCCTGAATAGAATTCAAACATCTTTGAAGTTACATAAAAGCAGATAGGTATACGAAAATACAGTTGAAGTTTCATATCGCATATAGGATTATGGAGTAATTGAAAGTTGTATTTTCAACTTTACTAATTTTAATACGAGTATGTACAAGTGCTGGTAGTAGAAGAGTATTTAATAGTACGCCGACTCGATTTCTGTGAATCCCATTACAATTTCTGAGAGTGCAATTGAAACGTGAATTTGTATTTCACTTTGCCAACACGGCAGTACTTTATTTCCATCCACTAAGCCAGTGAATGGAAACTGCTTCAATAAAGGTTATTTTAAATAATCTTCACAAATGTGGTTCAACGTTTTCCACACACAGAAATGACACTCACCGTCTTATTGTCATGCCAGTTTCACGTGTACCAAACAATTAATACAAAACTATTCAGATTCATGTATGCAGGTACCTACATACACACATAAAAAAATGAAGACAAACTTTATAATTAATATTGCAATCCTTGTAATCCAAGGTTCAATCCTTATTATATGAATAAGTATACTTGTTTATATTTAATTTGTTGTTTATTTTACTAGATGTATACGTGAGAAAGTTTAAACCCTACGCATTTTGTGATGGTTTTGACACATGACAAATGGATTTGCATACCATCATCCCAGGCGGTGTACTTACTCATTTATGCAAACCCAGCCAGGTTGAAATCCTGAAATAACATTTGGCAAAACAAAAAACGTATATTTTTCTACATTTGGATTTGGAAACACTTAATTTTAAAAAAATATAGAGATTTTAGAGTGCTCAGTTGATATTAATGTATATACGTATGTTTTCGTGTGTTTATTTTGTTTTTAAAAGACGATCGTACCTAAAATATATTTAATCAAATCATGTGATTTTTAGTTCAAAACTCGAAAAAATATTCTGGAATAGCGGAATGTCTTTTTCTTGGCCAGCCCCCCTAGACAACGTGTCATTTAGCTCAAGAAAAGAAACAAGAAAAGATATCTCAATGTATGGAAGTGACAGTTGTCACGTGACTGGCAACTGTCACTTCCATACATTGAGTTATCTTTTCTTGAGCTAAATGACACGTTGTCTAGGGGGGCTGATATTCAGTTTTCGCCGCTTGGCGTAGTAAATTTAAAAAGCAACTCCCTTCCATTGAAAGTTGTTTATAATGTAGTTTTTGTTGTTATTTCGATTTTTTTAGATTATATAACGGTTTCGAATCTTTATTTTGTTATACACTATATTAATTTAGACTTATGTAATACGTATCGGAAATAGTAATTGATTTATTGAGTGGTTATTTTCATTTATTCAACAATGGTAATAATTTAAGGTAGCTGAGAGGCACCGACTTAGAATAGTGCTTCTACTGATAATGCACACCTGTCGCTGGTTACCTCACCTTGTGGGATATACCGTGATGATATGTATATATGGATGTATGTAACTTGAGGTAGGTGCTCAATTTCCATATTTTTTTTTTATTTGGTGTAGCAATGAAATATTTAGAAAAATTTAGTTTAATAATATTATTATATATCAATATTAATTAGAACAAAGAAAATATTTAATGATGAAAATGGAGCCATTAGATACAATAATGACTACTGGAATTTGGTTAAAATATAGAATTATTATTATCATGGGACAATTTATATACATAAGTATAAATTATACTTCTCGAATCTCGAATGCAAAGTTTTGTGCTTTTAAATTGATACTACATTCTTACTTAATTTTAATTGGTATTTTTATTGGAGGGCTTTTTGTCTGCTGTTCTCAGCGAGAAAGTTAAAAGTCTATATAGCCTTTGGTATAATCAGACATATCTTGCATTACTTAAAATTTTTGATGATCCGAAAAATCTGAGTTTTTAAAAGCACCTGTCGTTTCTCTGACAGAAGTATATTCAAACAGATAAAAAGTTATTTTCTTATAATAACACCATCAATTTACAATAAAAAAATTGTTTCCCTTAGACATAACAGTGAAAACATTTAAACGAGAGATAAAAAATTTGGAATAAACGAAAAGGCAATGTAATATTTTGTTACTAGATATAAGGAAAAAAAAGAGTGATTGAATAAAAAACTAGACGAATATAAAAAGCTATAAATCGTGTCTAATGTCCTATGTGCAGGTTGGTACACGTGTGAATCATTATCCGATAGAGAAAATGTTTTAGGTACATGCCCTTAAGTTGTCAGGACATAGACCACCCAAGCTGTATTAACTACAGATGAACACGTGTTTTAGGTCCCATGTGATGTTAAAACCGTAAAATTGGCCCACAAAAACATCATGTTGTTCAATTAACTCAAAATTTAACAAATCACATATTCTTGATAATTTTTAATACTTGTAATTATAAATAATATATTAGATAATTATATAGGATCATGGATGGAATTTATAGGTTATTATATTTTGTAGACCTAAAAGAGTGAATTTAGAACCCTCAATAATTATTAAAGAAAAATACCGAATATAATTAAATAAAATCTCTTAGTTTTTAACCACGTTGAGTATATTTATATGACATATAAATATACTCAACGTGGTTAAAAACTAAGAGATTTTATTTAATTATATTAGTTAAAATGTGCCACAAAGCAATAGCAGCAAAGTATAAAGATAAAAAATACCGAATATTATTTGTGTAAATTCTTATACCGAGTTTATTTTTAGCTATGGTGTTTATCGACGATTATCCACGAGTTTCATACAAGGCACCTCCTCATAATATTACTCTACAAGACCAAAACTAGTGGTTATATAAAAATTTACGTACTGGGTGTATTAAACAGTTGGTTTTGAACTGTTGAAAAATAAATTATTTAATATAAGTGAATCAATACAATTTTTTTTAAAAAATAATGTAGTTAGGTCACTGTTTAGAATCCCCTGTATCCATTAGGTTTGTAACAAAACTGTCTATAAATGTAACGAAACGCTAGGATAATCCAGTGGCTAGGACACATGTTTTGATTAGGACTCATGTTTTAGTGTGCAGATTTTTGAATTCTATTGCATATCTATTCATTACATATCACTGGGATAATCAATTCAATTTAATAGAATGAAAACCAAGTAATATTAGGTCCTTACATATGAAATTGGCGTTTTGCCGTACTGGCAACTTTGATCTCAAATATCTTCTCTTTGGTTAGGAATTCCAAATTCAAATTTATACAGCTATTTACTCATGTATTTGTGTTTCGAAAATTATATTTCATTTGTTTTTTCCTCAATTGTTTTTTGTCTTTTCGTCACTCAGTTTACAAAATGGAAAACTTGAAATATCGCGTTATTTGCGAGTACGAGTTCCACCGTGGCACCAGTGCTGCAGAAACGGCTCGAAGGATTAATGATGTGTATGGCGACGGTTCCGCAAAAGAAAACACAGTGCGTTTTTGGTTCCAACGTTTTCGTTCTGGAAATTTCGACCTGCAGAACAAGACCCGTGGACGGTCGGAGATCAAAGTTGATAATGAAGAATTGAAGGCTATTGTGGAACCACGCAAACCACGTCCGAGTTAGCTGCAGGCTGCGGTGTTAGTTATAAAACTGTTTTAATCCACTTGAAGCAAATTGGGAAGGTGAAAAAGCTTGAACGGTGGGAACCTCACGAATTGAGTGAAGCAAATCAACAAACGCGCGTTGACTGCTGCTTTGCATTACTCAACCGGCACAATAATGAATGGATTTTAAATCGAATCATTACCTGTGATGAATATTGGAACCTGTACGATAATCGGAAGCGCTCATCGTAATGGCTGAACCCTGCTTAACCAGCCAAACCATGCCCCAAGCGAAAATTGACTCCAAAAAAGTTACTTGTGAGCGTTTGGTGGACTAGTGCTGGTGTCGTTCACTACAGTTTTCTTAAATCTGGCCAGACGATTACGGCAGATGTCTATTGTCAGCAACTGCAAACCTTGATGGAAAAGCTAGCTGTTAAACAACCGAGGCTGGTTAATCGCTCTAGGCCACTGCTGCTTCATGATAACGCTAGACCACACACTGAACAACAGACGGCTACCAAATTAGAGGAGCTTCAATTGGAATGTCTAAGACATCCTCCGTACTCTTCTGACCTTGCCCCAACAGATTACCATTTTTTTCGAAATTTGGATAACTTCTTGCAAGGGAAAAAATTCAACTTCGATGGGACAGTCCAAATCGCCTTCAAAGATTTTATTGATTCCCGTCCGAATGGTTTTTTCGTAAAGGGATCGATGAACTACCTATGAGATGGCAAAAGTGCATAGATAGCAATGGTACATACTTTGATTAAATAAATATATTATATTAAAAAAAAATCGACTTTATGTTCCTCCCATACAAAACGCCAATTTCATATGTAAGGACCTAATATATCATTTTATGTTTATAATATATCTGCATACAATAGAGTTCTTTCAAGCATTGTCGATCGACAAAGTAAACTTAAAAATTATAACAACTTATTGTCATTTCACTATTTCCAATTTAATTCTTTAACTCCCAAAAAGAGTTTTGCTCTATAAGAAAAATACGAAGAGTAGGTAGGTAAAGTAGAATGGTAGGGGATAATAAAAGTTTAGATTGTGGAAACAATGCAGGAAAAGAAAACATACAGAAAAGAATGGATAAAAGAGAAACTTAGACATTGAAACTTGTACCACTCTTCACAGTCTTCTGTATGAGGGAACAAAGCTATGGGAGTACTTCAAAGAATGGACAAGTTTAGATCAGAACTTGAAAATCCAAATTCATCAAAGCTTTACGTTAAACATGTTTTCTATATGTCATGTGTTCATTTCAGTTTCACAATAAAAGGCTCGATCTGAAGAATCTAGACATGGTACCTACTTTCTTGCAGTCAAGTTCCATATTAGGATAGTTTAGAAACGACTTTTACTTACAATCCTTCACAGACACTTAAAAAACTTCATAGAAAGCATGAAATAAATGTTGATAAGATATTTTTCGTAGATTTCAAAAAAGTCAAATACATTAATTTAATCTCAATCATTTGATGAATAATCTGTTTTGACATACACTTAAGGAGGGGACTGCTGCCAACGTATCTATTTTTCAATTTGATATACCATTATTATTTCTTATCAAAAAAAATAATAAATAAAAATATACCTTAACTTTTTGATAATGTTCTGTATAAATTCTTGAAGAAAAATAATGGCATACCCCGATTTTCAACGTTTATCATATATTTTTAATAAACTATAAGGCGTAGAGCAATATATTTTTTTTTAATTATCAAGACAAAAATATCTAGAAAAATATGTGACGTTGCATTACTGCTTCAGGTTTAGTAAATAAACATAAAAAACATTTATTTTTCATTCAGCGCCATTGCGTAATAAAAGTTTTTTTGGTTTATTTACTTAACCTGATGCGTTAATGCAACGTCATATCATATTTTTCCAGGTATTTTGTTCTTCTTTAATTTATAAAAAAAAATATTGCTCTAAACCTTATATTTTTTTAGATATTTCAGATAAATGTCTAAAATCGGGGTATGCTCATTATTTTCCTACAAGAATATATACAGAGCATAATCAAAAAGTTAAGGTATATTTCTCTTTATTAATATCCAAACTAACTAGGTTATTTTTTTCAAAATGATTCGTTTAGTAATAATGATGGTATATCAAATTGAAAAAATAGGTACGTTGGCAGCAGTCACCCTCTTAAATAAAATATATTTATTGTTGCTTCTTTGAGGTAATATGTATATTAAAAATCATGTCGTTGTTATACAAATAATACGACGGATTTATTGTTTTTTTAAATTTACAAAAATACTAAAAACGTATAGAAAAAGAAAAAATGGTTGCTTATTTTTAAGTAGACATACCTATTGGTTAAACTACGCAAGTTCCATAAGCTATCACATGCCATATTCGTTGTCAAATTTTATAACGTACTTCTTTTTCCACCATTTATTTTAAAATATGTATTTGATACTTTTGATAGTATATTGTTTTTAACTGCAGCTGGCTGAATTGATAAATATATTTTCAGTTTAGAGAGTTTCATTGTCGTATCTACTTTCAAAACATCTTAATCAAAAATCAGGGGGGGGGGCTATTCATGACACGTTCTTAATACGTTCTTAGATTGCCTTAATCTTAAAAATGTATAAATTAGTACTAGATTATAATCCAATCTTAATCTCTCTCTCTACATTTAATCATAAAAATTTGTTAATATCAACGTTAATAGTTAAATTTTAATTAGTTATTGTATAAATTAATATTGTTATTCAATTAATTTAACCTCAAAGATTGCTAAAGTCTGAAGCTGATCTTAATGCTCCTTTAATCAATTTCATGAGTAGCCTTGCTGTTTCTACTAGATAATTATTGGTCTATGGTTTCTACCCATTTATGAAAATATACTTTATTAAATATAATACAGCTTTGAATCAACGGAATCTGTAGAATTTTGTTATATATATAAGTATTCTTCTGTGTTGTATTATTGGAGGAGTGTTTATCACTCTGAGATTGTTGAGACGGAAATGAAAAGTTAGTTGAGCAGAACTGGGTATGACCGAAAGAAGCCATGCAGAGGGGTTGGAGATTTAATTAATGTAATGTTATCTCATTAGTGAAAGTCATTTCCACCTTTATTATCTTAAGATTGAAATAACTTTGTTAAAAAAATAAACTATCGAGTTGACGAAACAAAACTTCTTACTTATAATTTATTATAAGGATTTTTATACAATTTTTAAAAGCTCCTATCTATAAACAATTTTTAATTTTAAGTCTTCATCTATGAGTGTCATAATTTATTTATTGAACACAAGATTATATATTATTTATGGGAGGGTTCCGCTATAAATATTAATTTATACACTGAATACCCAATTTCTTCGAATTGAAGTTACGATTCCTGGATTCGATTGCCAATATATTAATATTATTCAATAGTTTTTTATTATTATTCAATGTTTGTAATCGTTTTTAAACTATCAATAAATTTACAAATCTTTTTACGTTTTTGAAAAAAATTGACACTTAGTCGTTAATTGAACTTACACCTTAGAAAACGTGTGGCTTGTCCGCTAATTGTGGCTCATTTAGTTTGAAATCTGACTACTTTACCAAAGATTCTGTTTTTGATTTATATCGGATTTGCGCAGCGATTGACAACAAAAGTCTCTGAATGGGGCAATTTATTATGGGTTACATGTTAAAATAATATATATCACATATCTGAAGTTCTTAATAATAAAAAAATAGATGTATGGAAACTCTTGTGTTTAAATACAATATTCTACATAATTTAGCAGTAACACAAAGAGCCATGGAAAGGAAAATGCTGGGTATTTCGTTCAGAGAAATAAAAACTATCGTGTAAATAAGAAAGAAAATCAAAATAACCGACGTTGTCCAAAAAAATGCCAATCAGAAATGGAGCTAGGCTGGGCATGTCGCCCGAACCACAAACTCTAGATGGACTAAGGAAGTGCTAGAATGGTGACCTAGAACAGGCAAAATAAGTGTTGGAAGGCCTCAACCAGTTGGTCTGATGATATTAGACGAGTGGCTGGAAGCGGATGTATGCGGTATGCCCAAGACAGGGAGCAGTGGAGGTCTAAAAGGGAGGCCTATGCAACAAAATGTAGAATGAACTAGATCGAATATTTTTTTATTATTGCATATGCGCAAACATTGGATTTTTTTCCCTGTCGGGAGTCAAAGATATTTTTTAACAGATTTTTAATTATCTCAATAGACTCTATTGAGATAATTAAAAATCTGTTAAAAAATATCTTTGACTCCCGACAGGGAAAAAAATCCAATGTTTGCGCATATGCAATAATAAAAAAAATATTCGATTACTTACACATTGGTACAAGTAAGTAAATAAGACAAAAATGACCTTATAAGTCTGGCGCAATTCAGGGGTGACTTCTATGCGAAAAATGCATTGTCACCTCAGATATAAGAATTGTAGCTTTCATTATTTACAAAAAACCAATTCTCTCAATAGATGGCGTTCCAACAAAATAAATAAAAATAATAAGATTGTTGTTCATAATTTCACCCATAGATGGCTGTAGTAAAAATTCCTTATTTTCAAGCGAAAAGAATTTCAGTATTACAATATATAGAACTTTCAAAATTGAATTGATAGGGATCTCATTAAAAGGCATAATTGGTGAACGTTGCGCAAGCGCATAAAGTGATCACGTAAACCAGCCGATGACAGGTCGTAAGCCCTGTAGGTGCCTTGATTTCCCGGTTCTCCTACAATAAATTTTCCAACTTCGTCTCTATTGAGATAATTAAAAATCTGTTAAAAAATGAACTAGATGTTTTTGATTTTTTAACTATAAGTAAAATATAAAAATTTGGGAATGAATGTATACCTATGCACTTGTAACAATGAAAAAGATAACAACTTGGTTCTAAAATATACCTATGAGTGTGAGCTTTACCGGAAAAAAGTCTGAAATGAATAAATCTAAGATAACATAATAGGTACCTATTACACTCTAATCTAAAGTCAATTCAATCATCTTTTATATAAAATGTCGATCGGATTCCGCATTATTGTATGGACAAGAAAATGCATTACGCAATGGAGAAGAGTCAATTATTTCCATAACTCCCATTTCCCCTCTCAGTATAGTAGCTTATTGTAGGAATAGAAAACCCTCAACGTGTATAGAAGTTTAATCAGAGAAGCAATGATAAATAGGACAATAACCACAAGTAAAAAAAAACTGGGGTGAATTCAAATGGTTATTGCAAGAAGACAATTGATACTAAAAATAAAAATATTTCTGTTTATAATTTTGAGATATGAATTTATGCATACTATTAAATTTATTATAAGAAATCGTTTACAAATTATGTCTCCTTATTGAGTTCCCATATCAATGAAATTATTAAATATGGGATACAATTCTTTTGAAAACATCGCATGTTTACTTTCACCATCTATGAAATAAAGAAGAAACCTTTTTTGTAACGCCATCTATTGAGGAGTTGTTTTTTAAACAATGAAAGCTAATCTTTATACATGATGTGGCCGTGTTTTTTTGCACAGATGTCATCCCTGAATTGTGACAGAAATATTCTTTCATTTTTGGCTTGTCTACCTACTACCCGTCGTCAGGGAAAAATCCAATGTTTGCATGAGTGGTCCTATTAAGTGGAATTCACTACCTCTAAATGTCCGCAGTGCTCAAAGCAAGGCAGCAAAGCAAGGCAGCAGATTAAAAACAGCTTTGTTTCACAGAGCAACACAACATTAAACTATCAGCGCCCTTGATATGATCTCGAATCATTAAACAGCGCTATACAAATAACTTATTATTATTATTATTTGCGTAAATGCAATTTTTAAAGTATTCCAAATAAACAAATATTAATTTTGTCATGTTTATATCAAAACACACAACAAACGGTAGGTACATCAAGTTTTTTTTCTTGGCTCGACCAGCCTTAGGAGAATTATCGAGACAGTGCATTAAATATAAATGATTATTTTGTATTAACAATGTCAATTAAATTTATCAAACAGTATTAAAAATAAAAATATATATATTATTTGAATACGATGTTATATGTAAGTTTCACTGTGTACGTGTCAAATGCTTGACATATCTGCACTAAAAAGTATCAAAAAATACTAGCTTAAGAATGATTATAATGATAAGAAGTAATTTCAACATGTGCTTTTTCCATATTCCCACCTTGAAATCCATCATAAAACCCTCTAAACCGCATCGTCAGGGCAGAAATTAAAGATAGCAAAAGAAAGAAGAGGAGATTACTTGGTCTTCTGAACCCCAGGATTTAGGTTTGAATGTCATGCGCGTTATCGGATTCTGATTAGCTTAGAGTGGCCGATTGATATAGGGAAAACTTTTCCCTTTGGCTGTGCCGAACTGTCTCTTTGGATGGTTATTTTCACATATTGAACAATATGTTTTTGTAGTATATTATTTAAGTCGCCGAGATCATGTATCAGGGAAAGTGGGAAATATTTACATTCATAAAAAACATTAAAACAAGAACATTAACAAATAGGTACATGGAAAGGATACATAAAAGTCAAAAAAACATTGTTTTTATTTTATTTTTAATATAATCGTTTTGCGGTCATACTGAAATACTTCCATATGAATGAGATCATCAAATAAGTATTGGGTATTCTATTTTTTCAATTTTATTATAATATTAAATTGCTATAACCACTTGAATTGAGTTTAACGCGACTAGTTTCGGGAGAAACTGACCTCCCATCGACAGGCGAATTACAACTCCCGAAACTAGTCACGTTAAACTCAATTCAAGTGGTTATAGCAATTTAATATTATAATAAAATTGAATTATGGAATACCACAAGGTGACCGTCGAAACAATGAATATTCTTATTGGGTATTCTGTTTATCAACTTATATTATGAAAAAAAAAAAAAATAATTTTACGTTCTACTTAAATTTTTCGCAAACGCGACTTCCATTCACCGGTATCGCTCTATGCTGATCATCGTCAGAATGGTGAACAATAAAAAAAATTAAATAGAACGAAAATTGAATATATTTTTTTTTTCATAATTTTAATTGATTATGGAGTTCAATCATGAAGTGACAGTTTCAAACATTGAAAAAATATTCTGTTTATTATAATATGAAAGTACAGTTTTGTTTGATTGAAAAGTATGTAGGTAGTTAGTAGGTCTTGTTACAATATCAATAAAGCGAAGTGTCCTGACTGACTGACATACTCACTCACTCATCAACGCACAGCCCAAATGGCTAATCGTAGAGAAGTAAAATTTGAAAATCTAATAGCTTTAATAACAAAACCTTCCATTTAGGAAGAATTTTTGGAAAATCCGCCCCGAAAAGGGTAATAATTAGTGTTAAAAGTTTTTTAGAACATAAAAATATCTCGAAAACTAGACGTGATATGAACTTGAGATTTTGTATATAGGTGCATACTTAGTATTAGGGTGTTTCGCCGTTTTTCCATTTTTTTTACTTTAGGGATAAAAAGGGCGTATGGAAATAGAGGTAGTTTTTAAAGTGCGTATTAATAAGCAAAACTCATTTTATCGGAATTTCCTAAAAAAAATTTTTTCTATGGGAGGGTCAAAGTATGTTATTATGTGCTAAAGTTATGTCAATTATACGGTGTTAAGGGTAGTTTTTGATGAAGATTCATGTCTCAGACACTAATTAATTCAAATGATTTATTTATTTACAAAAATAAATTATGTTATCTGACGAGATATTGAAAGTATATTATATAGTTTTAAAAACATTAGTTGTGCGGATGGTTTTGTAAATCGTAAGTAGATGAGACACAGAATTTAGTTAATTCTTGTTGAATAAGACACCACTTAGGGGATCTGATATAAATTCTACTGATAAATAGATTTTCATTCGGCTTTAATACTTACCAATAAAACAACGTACCAATTTAATAATTGAACACCCTTTGATGAGGATGACTCCATGAGCCCCATCGTTAAATGGATCCCAAAATATATACTCCTCTAATGCGGATAGTGCTATAGTAGATAGTTTATTTGAACCACCCTATATGGTCGGTAGGTACGTTACCCACAAAGACTGAAAGACTAGGGTTATGCTTATCTACTTTTTAATTTATTGAATTTCATATATTATTCTATGTTATTGGTAGGCGGAATGCAAGTATTTATGTTTGCATCAACTCTTAGGCTGCGATATCACTCGATATCGGTGGAACGCCAAAAATTAATTAAAAAAAAAACTCTTAGGCTGATAAGTTTTAACACACATTTTAATCGAAATATATTTGATTTTATTTATTTTTCACACCTTTATAACGTTATGAAGATTACTGCTGCCCAACCAGGTAACCCTGTTCTAGGGCTAGCAGTTTTACCAAGCCAAATATTTGACGTTTCGGTTTTACATAGTTATTTTGTCTTTTCCAAAAAGTATTAAAACGGACACCAGACATCACAACACAACAAATTACAATACTACATAGTTACTTATATCTGAACACAAAAGTATAAACCGATACAGTAAATTTTGATATGTTATTATTCCAATATTATTTCTACCAGAATATGCACACTTGTTGTTGTCATTTATGTTATGTAACAAATTTAATCTTTTTATGATAGTGTATAAAAATATGATTATTTTGCTAAAATAATTTTTGTCAAAAACACCAATTTTAATGCAATGAAAGTTCTAACTTGAAGATTTGTTATCTTTCTATTTGAATAATTTGATTTTTTACTGTTTCTTTGAAACGATGTTTTTGAAACAAAATGGCATTAATTTAACAATTTCGCAAAAACAATGTTAAATTCATAGACTTAAGGTTTTTGGTGCAATTCCATTTAAAGAACAAAATTATAGTTATCAAAAATACCTTCCTGTATTATTTTTTGCTGAATCCTCCACAAAAGTAACTAGCGAGTTATTTTCAGAAATTTAACTAATTCAACTTTCCAACTAACCAGTGTTTCAAGCGTTATTTTTTTAATTGAAAGGTTTTATTCACAGCTTTCTGTGTAAATTATTTCTCAAAACATGCACAACAATAGGAAATTAAAATTACTCAACAACTACCCTTAAATATTATGTAAGTACTTATATAGTTGTTTCATAATGTGGTGAACGCTTGTTCCTAAAAAAACACGAATTGAATAATTAGAAAATGGTTAGATAGGTAGGTACCTATGTTATTTTTTCGATTTCATAGAAACATCAATACGAATTCTGATGCAAAAATTAATACTTATTCTTGCAATAATTATTTACATCGTATTTCTTCTCTTTTTCATCCCCGATGTAAACATTTGATCATCCTTGAATAATGTAAGTAAATACAGTATCGATATTCACTTTAACTCGATCCGGCCCAAGAATTCAGCAAAGGATTTAATCTTTGTTTCATTTATGAGCGTTTTGTTACACCATATAATAGAACCGTTCACTTTGATACATTTCCCTAACAAAATTACAAACCACTCTGGTTTGTTTTTCCTACCGCCGCACAAACACTCACATTAACTTTGCAAAAATATAAGGGGGTGAATGTGTGCCGTGCCGAGGAATCTTTATGTGTGCGCCATAAATACATCGAAGAACTCTTAAATCGTGCGGTTCTTGGGTGAACTATTTGATAACCAAGTCTATAGCCTCGTCTATGATTAAAAACAAAGATTTTATGGAGAGTTTTCAAGATATTCAAATGGGTTGGACAAAATTCGGCTGCGGCTTTGAGTTCTTGGCTTTTTCATTTTCAAATTGTTTTAGAGTGTTGTTATAACTTGATTTGGATACTTTTGACTCGAAATTATATCCTTGTTAGTTTGTTGAAACTCGTAAAAGCTAAAATTGGCCATATTCAGTGGATCCATATGTATATTAAACGAATGTGGAATTTGTAAGATATTTAATTAAATCTATGTTTCAACTCACAAAGTTTAAGAGCAGACAAAGTACATAAAGTTTCTATTATATTATGGGGAAAATTGATTATTTTTGGTTTACATATAAAGGATAATAATGTATTGTGACGTACAATATTAATCAATAACATATGGTATGATTTTCCTTTCAAATCACGAGTATATCTCTTTTTGAAGGTAGTCATATTATAAAGCTTTTTAATTTCCTTTTTGCCATGTAATTATTTTTATGAAAAATATGTTTTTTGTGATGAATAAATAAAAATAAATAAACGATATGTCATTTAATACTATTATAATAGTAATTTGTTTATCGTAAGAAACTCTGCTTTTCGTAATCGAAAATTGACGGCATTGTGTATAATTCGTGGGATAACAATCGGTTTTTATTAATGGGTTAGTTGGGTCAATAGATAAGAATGAAAGTTTTAATAAATCTTATTTATATTCGTTAATTTTATGTTGCCCAAATATTTTACTCAGGCAAATATTGAGATATTGAGCAAGCCGTCATTTTGTGGAAGTTTAATATTGTACAATTAGGGAGTACCTACTTATAAGCGAATAACATAATAACAGTAGGTAATTATGTTTTTATGAGAAATTGTTAACATGTGTATTAATAGAGACGAAGTTGGAATATTATAGAGAACCGGGAAATCAAGGCACCTACAGGGCTAACGAACTGTCATCGGTTGGTTAACGTGATCTCTTTATGCGCTTGTTCGCCAATTATGCCTTTTTTGGGAACTAAATAAAAGGCGTAATTGGTGAACGTTGCGCAAGTGCATAAAGTTATCACGTAAACCTACCAATGACAGGTCGTAAGCTCTGTAGGTGGCTTGAATTCCTGGTTCTCCTATAATACTCCAACTTCGTCTCTATCGGGATGTTAAAAAATTGACACAAAAATATCATTGTCTCCCGAGAGGGAAAAGAATCCAATGTTTGCGTATATGTAACTATTTATAAATATATTCGATAAAAAATATGATTTTATTAGTGAATAATATATTGCTCTTTTGCGAGAACAACGACATAAGTAAAAAATTCGATTTTTGAGTTAATAATGCAGAAATGTTGTGTTTACCAATCGTGTTGGTCGACACCACCCATAGTTTGATACATACTTAATCTACAAACATTCATCATGCTGTTTTCATACTTTGGGTAGGAAAAACAGACTGACCTCCATACTATCTTATCCTGACATACATGGCAATATTTATTAATTTGTGT